>JAEMON010000008.1:4424563-4441537 GCA_030264115.1 Lygus lineolaris | reverse complement strand
TCTTCGGATCTCAATATCTCGCAAAACATTGTGTACAAATGTCGAAATTTTGTTAAATATAAATTACAATTGTACATTACGACGAAACTCATGAGCTTGGTTGCAGAATAATAATAACAAACCCTCGACAGGTCACAGAATAATACAAAACGTGATGTATTCATTAAGTGAAATACAATAACTTCAATATGAATTTCGAAAATTCAACGAGCGCATAAAGACAGATAATCCGAAGGGATGCTGACCAACAATAGACACACTCTCACCGTTTCGTCAAAAATTGCCCAAGTAGGTCAAAGTAAGTCAAAAATTGCCCAAAGATCTGATGCAGAGAAACAATCGATACATCTTCAGACGCCCCATAAAAAGTGTACGTTGGGAATTGGAAGATACAACTACTTCAGGACAAATTGCGACGAATCTCATGCGCAGTGCGCATAGAGCGAAAAAAATGCTGACAAATCAATCTTCAAACCTAAATATCTCGTAAAACATCGCCTACAGATTTTTCCTAGGTGTAGAGAAGTAGGTTTCATGAGAAACTCGAAAAAGACTTGGAGTTACGAATATAAATAAGGAGTTTACGAACATTAAAAGACTTCTGACCAAAATAGGAAGTCTTCGGAAGCCTATATGCATTAATGAAAATGTCTCAAAAATCGGAGGTAGGTACAGTAAATTGCAATAAATTTCAAAATCAGGTGCTTCTTTACCCAAGTACCAACATATTTTTCGTAGAATCTAACACCAAGAACAATAGCTTAGGCGTAAACCAGCTGATATCTGACAGGCCGCCATGTATTCCCCTTCTGTCATCAGTGCCTCGTATTATTTCTTCCTACTGTTAGCTTTTTACTTAGCCGAAAATGAAGGAACTCGAAGGGAAGTACATTTTGAGCCTCTCCGGACATGATCTTCGCCGTTACATTGAAAATTGGATTGTGCGGATGTGACCCCTATGAAATGTGTGTTGGGGATGGCCCAAACATTATAGATGTCATTCCCAACATAACCAAGGAAGATTTTATCGAATTTCTAGTGCTAAAAGCTGACTATGTAACTTAAACAAATGAAATCTTGACATTTCGGCAACGAAGTGCACAACCAGACCAAAATCTGAGATGAAGGGAAAGATTTTAAATAATCATGCAAATTGTTTACGGAGGGCTATACATACCGAAGTTTTTCGCGAGTCTTACATTTTCTAGTACCCCCTATACTTGATCCTTGTCGGAATTAGTCATTTTGGCACAAATGGACCGAAACAACTACGCACATTGATCGATACCTAGTTTGTACCAGAAAATTGTACATTTTTCGTTGAAGTCAGCACGTTTCTAAGCGTTAACCTCTCCTCTTTCAACACCTACACTCAAAGGTACGCTATGTACCTAGATTTTAGAATACCATTGATTCTTTTAAGAGCTATTTTTATCAGTTTATCGCATCGAAAACAGGAGACAACAGGCAAGAAAAATGAAAGGAGACAAAATCCCACCACCCCACCATTCATGAGGTTCGCGGTGTAAACTACCATCTCAAGTGTAGCAAGATATTATGGTATAAATATGGAATCAGCACGAAATTGCCTATAAGAATGAGCAACCAGAATATATTGTCATGACCAAGGTCATGTGGCTGATTGTTTTAATAGTTTTTGTTGATAGTAACGTTTTTCCTAAAAATGTTGTTGTCTTGTTTTGGATTTCAGATTGACTTCTTGAATTTATTTTGAGAGTGTTGAATTGTTAAAAATATAGAGTTATTCTGGAAATTGGTTCGTGTTACAATTTGGCGCCCAACGTAAATCAAAAATTCTACCTATCAGGAGCGAAGGGGAGTAAGTAGTACTTGTAGTCTACTATGCCTCCAAAAAGAACCATTTCAACTCGCCAGCGTCCTGCAGATCCAGATGAGACTTCTAACAGTCTTCCTTTGACCCCTGCTTTGAACCCTCCTGCAGTGGATACAGCCCTACAGTCTAGAGTGGCAACTTTGGAACAAAGTCTTGAATGTGTGCGAGATCAACTCAACCAAATTATCACGATTCTAGGGCAACCTCAACCAGTAGAACATCTTGCACAAGAAATTAGTGTCCTTAGGAGCAGAGTTGATCAGATTACCAACCATAGAGCTACTACAAATGAGAATGAAATCTATGTGGAACCCTCATGTAGCAGTTATAGTAGGCCTGACACTCATATACGTGGCCCTAAACCAGCCATTTTCAGTGGTTCAGGTTGAATTTATTTTGAGAGTGTTGAATTGTTAAAAATATAGAGTTATTCTCGAAATTGGTTCGTGTTACAATATCATTTGTACGTTTCAAAAATCGGTCAAAATATATCAGCCGAGTCCATGGTTAAGTTTTCAGATTAGCTGAGTCGAAAATTCAGCTCCCAGATCATCTGTGTGGGAAATTGAGCTCCCAGATCAGCTGAGTCAAAAATTGAGCTCCCACTTCATCAGTACACCATAACCCTACAGGGCATGTGGCTGAGTTTCAAGTTTCAACGAATTTGATGTAAGTAGGTAATACGTACAGAACTGAAAATACGACGATTTTTCAATTAGAACATTGAAATTTGTGAAACGAAAAAAATGCTACTACATATTTTTGGTGCACTTCCCGTGATGCTGGAAGCATGTAATTTCAACCATGGCTTCCTTGTAATGGTCTCAATGTCTCATGCCTAAGACGCATTAGTGAGCTTATGTTTTTCCCAAAAGGGAGATTTTCTATGTTTTAAAGCAAAAATGCGTGAAGGAGTTATTTTACAAATAGGACCATACGGAATATTCGGAATAAGCGTAAAATTTCCTAAGGGATTAGGAAATCCTTCAAATAAGTAATTTGTTCGTGCTAAAATTCTAATTCGGACCACTGTTGCAGTGTTGCCAACTCAAAATTACAGTTTTTCAGTAAGCTGGTCCCTAAAATTCATTAGATTAATTAAATCCCCTAGATTCATTGTGGAAAATCAGTAGGAAATTTCGGAGATTTTTTTCTTTATTAGAACCTACTTACCTACCTCTTTTTTTCATTTTTTTCTACATTAGAAATACCAATATTGTTTTCTTTGTGCACACTTCATATTTTGTCCATCTTCTGCTCCTTCCTCATTTCAATCTTTCCTCATCCATCTTCATGTACTTTTTTCCTTCTGCGTCTTCCTCATTTCAATCAATTCTCTTTGCTGTAATCACGAAAAACGATTTTGACATACTGTCTTGTCTAGAGGATATTGTTTCTGGCTGATTTTGATGAAAAATTGAGCTTACGTGTGCTATTGACGTAACGAGAAAAAAACAGAAAAACAGCCGATTAAGCCGATTTGCCTCAAAAGAATGCTACAAGAGCAAGCCAGTTATCCTCCATCATCCAATGATTTAACCAACCGGTCACTTATTAGGCTAGAGCTAGAGGGATAGTATACTGTACCTACACCTGGCCAGGAAAACTGAAAGGTAATAGGCGGAGGTTGAGGGTGAAGATAAGTTTCGGTTATATTTGTCGGTATCTTCAGGGACACTTAGATAACGTGGAGATATCACTTGGCACATATCTCCACGTGATATATCTGCTCTCAGCGTGGTCTAGGCCAAACTTTTGTTAATTTTTCGGCATTTTTAAAAGCAACGTATGCCAACGTACTGGTAAGGTAGCCCTACCAAGTTGTGAAACTTGACTACCCACCTACCAACATGTACTGCCTAATCCTGTGAAGAGGGAGCTGAATAATCTAATCCCTTAGAATTTGCTCGTTCTACAAGTATAAGAACCAGCTGAAGACAAACGACTCGTACTTCTCTTCACCCTCAATCCCGCCAATTATACAGAAAGATGACACCGATAAACTATATAGGTAGGTAGTAAATCAATGTGATATTAACGAGAAAATAAAATTATTGAAATACGTTAATTTATTTAGCCAGAAAACTTTTGGATACTCTTATGCACTTTTGGATAATTTTCGAAGAAAATCAAGCTATAGCAATGGCTTCAAAATTGTTGGTACCTATGCGAATTCTTGAAAATGTTTTCATTGGAAATCCGTTCCAGACCATTCTTAAACGATTCCCGAAGTGTAACACACATTTTCAACACAAGACATTTTCAAGTCTTTACTTTGGCACACAACTGCGAAAAGTGTTACCGTTACGTTGGTGTAACGCACAACTGATAAACAACCGACCTATAAACGTAGCTATGCAGCAGGAGTTTAGTGTTTCTTTAACCCAAAGTCCAGCAGAGTCGAAAATTGAGCTCCGAGATCGATGAGGTCGAAAATTGAACTCACAGATCAGCTAAGTTGAAAATTGAGCTCAGCTGAGCCGAAAATTGAGCTACGAGATCAGCTGAGTCGAAAATTAAGCTCACAGATCAGCTCAGGCGAAAATTGAGCTCCCAGATCAGCTGAGCTGAGAATTGAGCTTCGAGATCACCTGAATCAAAAATTAAGCTCAGAGATCAGCTGAGACGAAAATTGAGCTCCCAGATACCCTGAGCCGAAAATTGAGCTTCGAGATCACCTGAATCAAAAATTGAGCTCAGAGATCAGCTGAGTGAAAATGTATCACTGCGTTGCGGACTTGTACGCAATCAGTTCTGACATTATTTTTCACATAATGTGTCACTCCAGACGATATCGCAAAAAAAAAAAAAAAAAAAAAAAAAATCTCAAATAATGTCAAGAATATAAAAAGAAAGGATATGAGTTCGTAATAGGTCAGAATTTTTGGAGTACCTACTGTTAAGGGTCAAATTTTGAATAATTAAGTTTCGAAAAATCTGTTTTATAGGTTTTTGGTGTACACTACCGTCATAAACATAGGAACATATTATAATATTTGGTATACTCGGAATCAGTAGGGATAAATCGTAGCTCAAAAATTGAAAAAAAATTGGTTGAAAATAAATGATTCTTCGAAAATTTGCTCAAAAACTTTTCAAATTTTCGGCTGAAAAGGTAATTTTTTCCGATAAATTATAGTTTATTTCCTAAAAACGTCAAAAATGCAGTAAATTTAAAATTTTCCCCTAAATCTCCAAATACGTAAAAAAAAAAATCATTAGAAATCGGAAAATCAGAAGATATGGCAACCCTGGACCACTGTGGGCCATCGTAACCGAGTATTGAGCCTTTTGGATGAGCCAATCGGGTATGCGAGAATCCCAGACCTTCTCAGGAGTTGGTTTCATTAGAACAGAACCTTCGGCCCGAAATAAAAAAGTGAACTAAATGAAGGAAGGCAGAAGACGTGGAGGATGAGAATGAGAAGAAAACTGAAACGCGAAGGAAGATGGTGGGGAGGGGAGGTGGTGTGGAGGGGAGGGGAGGGGAGGGAATCGGTTTTGAGCGCCGTCCGTTCGTTCCTGAGGGCCTTTAATCGGGGCGTAAATCATAAGAGCGACGGAACCCCTGAGGGATGGCAAATGGGGTGGGGGAGGAGGAGGGGTGGTGTAATGGGCGTTAGGTGCGGTAAGGTATAACTGAAGGGATGAGGGGGGAGGGGGGGTTGGATCATCATCCCTCACGGGGCACTTCGCCACCCGCCGGGCATAAAATCACTTGCCTTTAACTAAGGCAGGAAACCCACGGCAAGGGGGTCCGTTGGCCTGCCTTGGGACCGGCTCGATTTTGGCGGGGACGAGGGCCTCGGCCAGGACTCCCGACTGTGAAAGGGAGGTACGAAGCCAAAGAGGTGATGGAAGGCAGCCTCAGCCAAAGAGACCGACTATCTCTCTGATAGAGATGCTTCTCACACAAAGGGTACAACTAGGGTTGTCAGTCATGCTATAATTCATTAGTAGTGGGTGTTCTACTATATTTGTTCGTCAAATCACCATAATTGTAACAAAAACGTCTACAAAGTCAAGAAGGCAGTGTAGCTTCCTCAACGTGGACGTCATAATATGATGAAAATATAAATATTATATTTTCAATCATGTACATCAAAGGAGCTGAAACTTGATACTCAGCTACACTTCTCTTCTCTTCTCTCCTATTGATGTACAGATGATCTGGGAGCTCAATTTCCAATTCAACTGACGTAGGAGCTCAATTTCAACACAGCTTGTCTGGGAGCTCAATTTTCGATTCAACTGATGTAGGAGCTCAATGTGCAACACAGCTCGTCTGAGAGCTCAATTATCAATTCAGCTGATTTAGGAGCTCAATTTTCGATTCAGCTAATCTGGGAGCTCAATTTTCTATCAACTGACGTAGGAGCACGATTCTCGACTCAGTCAGCTGATCTGGGAGCCCAATTTCCGACACAACCTATCCGAGAGCTCAATTTTCAATTTAACTGAACTACGAGCTCAATTTTTAACTCAGCTGATCTAAAAGCACAATTTGTAACACAGCCGATCTGGGACCTCAATTTTTGACTTAGCTGATGTATAAATTCTAGTCAATACTCAATTTGTTAAGGATTTGCAAGTGTCCTGACCAAAATTCGGAACTTATTTTAGTCAGACATGGCTGAAACGTATAGGGGGACCTTTGAGGGCCCAAACCACAAAATCCCTGTAAATTTCATGAAAATCTGACCGTAAAGTTTCGGAGTTCTACCTGGGATGAGGAATTGACAGCCACACATAAATAATACACACAGGCAGAGAAGGAGCCAATTTGGTTTTGGAAGTGTTAAAACTCCGAACATTAGATCCGATTCTGATGAAATTCTCATGGATGGTGTGGTGGACCCCCTGGAAGGGCTCCTGTAAATAGGCCTATAACATGACTTTTTAGCATGGAAGATGACCTAACTGCCGAAAAACGACCCCACGAAAATGCGACCCTGACTCTTGTTATTCAGATGCTTTTCACGTACAACCAATCGTTGCTACGGAAATATAACTTCCTCATTTTCCAACCCACAACAATCGTTCACCTCATTGGAAAGTTCGAAATTTATCACACATCACACCACATCTCACGCTACAATTTTTCCCTCCTAGTGGTAGGTACGTAGGTAAAAAAAGTTGGTTGCAATTGGTTGGAAGCAGTTTGGCATTATGATAGGTAGAGGTACCTTAACAACATATATGAAACAAGCTAGTAGAAGCATGTTCCATGTTTTTAAATTTTAGCCGGTAGGGCTGAAGTAGAACTAACCGGGGGTGCGGGGGGCTGGACCCCTGCCGAGGCGCGGAGCGCCAAGTTTGTTTTGCCACTTTACCAATGTGACGTCAAACAAGTTCCTTTTCTGATTGACAGGTGCCTACATATCACATTGATAAGACGGACTGAAAACCTTCTCTGTGGCTATGGATGCTATACGTGCTAAATTCCAGGTTGTGCAACGATAGTATCCATGCTTTACCCGAACGTTGGATATCTCCCTTGTGGTTGGTGACATCATCTAAGTTCCTTATCAGTTTCTTCAACTTACCGCCTCTTTTTCAAACTCCTCGGATTTTCATCTTAGTTTTCTCATAGTAATATTTTTATTTCATGCTCTCAATCTCAACAGTGTTCTGGCTTTCTGAATAACAAGTCACAGGAAACCAAAGTTACATCTTCAGGCCCATGCAAATGCCACATTTCATCGCCGTCGGACCAATAGTATTCTGTGAAAATTTAAATGAGGAGTGCAAAAGTTGTTCGAATGCCTGCCCGAACATAAGGCTTCCTTATTATAACCTACGGTAGTGAGGAAGCAAACAAAGGGGTCCTGACCAGGAACTTACCCATCATTTGACGAAAAACCTCATGGAAATCGCGGTGCAGCCGTTTGGTTCACAAACCGTCACAGACGAACGCGCAATAGTTTGTTATACATTTATCGAGGTGGTTTTGCGTTCGTGTTTCTAACAATCGATAATAATTAGTCAGAAAGACACTCTTGAAAATGGAAAAAGATAGTTTGGAGAATGGTTATTGACCTAGGTGGTTTTGCGTTCTTGTTTCTAACCATCGATAAATCATTAGTTAGAAACACCAACTTGAAAAGTCTAGATAGGTTTGGGATACACTGACTAATATAATTGATGTATGTTGTACTGTCGATCCTTGCCAACAAAACCTCAAGAATCACTGCGTCGGTTTTGTCTTATTTCGTTTTCTCGACTCCATCTTTGTTCACAATCTGAAAAAGTTGAGAAAACGGTAAACTTTGAATAACCACCAAAACTCATGGTCTGTGTTGGTGATGGTCTCATTCGGAGAAGAATTTGCAGGTCTTGAACAACTGTTCTTCAACAGCGACAATTTCGGGCAGTTCCAATTTTCAAAAACTTGCATTTTCCAGAGTGCTTTTATGTTTTTCGCTGCTCACACAGCTTTATTTTAGTTATATGAAAGTGGGGTGTATTCGGAATCAGCGAGAAATTTCCTATAAATTTGGAGTGGAGCTGTAGTTTTGTCCCGTCTGTGCGGTGGTTAACGGCACGAACGGATAACGGGAACAAAATAGTTGGATTTGACTAACGAGGTAGGGAAACGATAGGAGCAGTTAATGACTTGTAATTTTAGATCAGCTGACTAAAAAGAAAACGGAGTTAAATAGCAGAACGTTGTCTATTTCCACTAAAATTATGTTACAAAGTTAAATCGATTTCGACGGTTAGGCCATCATAAGTAACCAACAAGAACCGTTCTTGTTCCGTTCGTCCTGTTGTTGTTTTTCTAGTTCTTGTTTGTTACTGATGATGGCCTAACCGTCGAAATCGATTTAACTTTGTAACCCATTATTTTCGTTTTTCTATTTAACTACGTTTTCTTTTTATTGAAATGGGTTTCCACGACGTCGTCGCGAGTCATTTAGTTCGTACCAGCTGACTGATAAAATTTCACTTGTATTATGAGTACGACTCTAATCGTGGAACACAACAACTAAGTAGCAATACAAGACCTTGTAGATTTGTAAAATTTACTATTACTACAATGAAATTGTGAAACAGGCCTCTGGTAGTGTAGTTGAATTATTTATTAGTGGTATAATTCTATTCTGCTTAAAAAAAAAAAAAAAAAAGCTACACTTTTCAAAATCCAATTTTTCAGAAGAGCACCTAAAAGTGTTATTAAATATATCTGTTGTTGTTAAAAATGTTGTTAAATATATCTTCTTAACTTCTCTTCACTTTGTTATGTCTAAGTAGATGTTAATTCGAAGTTTAGTGACCTCGTACATACCGAAATGTCGTCCAAAATGGGTTTTAAGGCGTTCTATTGGGCTTCGGAAGAGCCTTTCATGTGGAACGCCTCAAGGTATTTTCATCATTCAACGAATCCTAAGATTGCCGAGGTGAATTGTGTCCTTCTATATCAACAAATCTGCCGTAAAACACCGCCTTGTCTATTATTGCATACTTGAAGAAGAAAATGGTGGCACTTATGTGTGCTCAGGTGCACAATAAGAGGAAAAACACCTTGCGAAACTGATGACAACGCCTCGTCCCAATGAATGAGTAAATTTTGGAAAATTTACGTTAATCCCTGAAAATGTATTCAAAATTGGACGAATACCTACTTTTTTTTATCGAAATTGACCACACACCGACATACTAGGAATTAAATTTGTTCACAAAGCTTTAAAACGCAAAAAGGAAGTGAACATTTTTATTGACCCAAATTGGAATTTCTGAGTTCCCGCCATTGAAATTTTGAGAGAATTGGCTTATAGAAGCCTATTCCGAAGCTTCGCTTAATCATGTCTATTCATTTTCAAATCACTCTCATTTAAAACCAAACCTTAATTTAGAAGATGAGCTTTTAAGTAGGTATACCATATTCTCAAAGTTCTGAATAATATTCTGCACAAGAGAAAATTGACGAAAATTCCCCATTCTCTGCATAAAATTGTGGAGCGACGGCCGATTCACTTTCTTCTAAAATTCTACAAAATCCTCCACTTTCCCTCGAGTTAGTCTATTTCCGATCTGCCAAACCTCGTAACTCATAAATTATACGTTTGATACGGCAGGTCGAGTGTCAAGAGTTCCACTAGGTTGTTAGATGTTTACTTTGTTGCTCCCCTCAGCCACTCGTTCACCCTTCAACGATTTCCCATTATCGGGTCGAGCTGACTATAATACGCGGGGTCAGAATCGCCTCTTGCGGTAACTCACCCGGCTTGTTCTGTCAGACGGTGAAAGCTTCACCAACCAAAAGTGCCTTTTTCAGTGAGATGAGTGCCCTCCAACTCGGAAGTTTCCAGAGAGAAGAAAAAGTGTACATTGAACCTACGTTAACCCAAGAACACTCATCTTAATTCTGCATCCGATTTTGCATCCAGACCAGTATACACACCGGCGAAATCCTAAAAACCCCTGATCAATGTTTAAAATGTTCAAAATCGTCTAATTCATTTCTTCATACTTGTCTGGGACCGCAGTGAATTGAAATTGAGCTTTAAATCCTCGAGCTGGCTAGCCCAGTCTTCCCCACATCATCCATCTTGCGGAAAGTTGCCAGTAACCGCCAATATAGCACCTTTCTTAGTGAGATGAGAGCCCTTCAACTCAGACGTTTTCAGGAAGAAGAAAACGTTTACATTGAGCAACATCAACAACACTCCTCTTAATTCTACATCCGATTTGCATACAGAGGGCCGAATCCCCCAAAAAAACATGATCAATGTTTAAAATGTTCTAAATCGTCGTTTTTTCATCCTTTTCTGGAACCTGGGTGAGTTTAAAAATTGAACTTTAATGCCTTTAGCCACCCCAATCTTCCTAGGTGCCTCAAATAGGTGTGTATCCATAACTTGGGCCTTTGTTTATTCAAAAGAATGTAACCAAAGAATAGCAGTGCAGTGCAGCTCAGTTGGACCAAAAAGGTGAACAAAAACAAAGACGCATATTTTGTTTGGGAAGAAAGTACGAGTAATTAGTAGTACGAGTATTAGGAAGTACCTACTCGTAATTTTTAAGGGATTTGAAAAGCAGTTCTATGACATCTTTCAGTTCTTGTATGATGATATTGAGATCAACGTTTCCGGATCGCAGGTGTCGTATTATTGTGAAGAGAAAAAAATCGTTCCTTGACTTGATTACAAATTAAATAGCGATACATTATCGTGAATTGTATTTTACAAGCACAATCAGTTGTTTCTTCTGCCTCACCGGATAGATATTTGGACCTAGCAATTCCTTCTTTTATTGCTGTTTGGAACACATAGAAAATACAGTCATGTAACTCATTTTGGACAGTTGAGGTTAAAAATAAGTAGTAGCTTTCTCTAAAAGAGATCCCAAAATGTGATCAGTTTTGGCTGATTTTGTCAACAGACCCAAGAAAATGCCTCTGTTCAAAGAAGTTTCTCTCTCATTGTGACTCCTCAAACCTAACAAAGCCAATTCTGTAGTGTTATGGAGTTTTTTTTTTTAATTAGGTACGTGAGATTTGATCCTTTCTGTCAAGTGCTTTAAATCGACCATCCTCGAAGGATCACCACCCAACAATTATTAACACGGAAAACAAAACAAAACGTTCATTTTTTGACAACCTGTGATCCATTCATTCACGTTGAATCTACGAGTCGATCAATTTCCAATAGAATAGAATAGAGAACATGCCCTATGCTTTTAATGACAATCCTCTCTTCATAAGGAGCAAGCTTGGATAGCAGGGCTGCAACAGTGTTTGAGGAGGGAGAAAACATGATGGGAAATGAGAAAAATATGTTAGGACTTAGCTGAATACTGAATCCAGAAACACGGACAATGAAGAGCAGCAGCAGATAGGAAAACTTTTGAACAAGGAACACACATATAACTCGAGGAACTTAAACTCGATTTCAACAATTGAACTGTATGCTATGCTACTCTCTGTATGCTGTATGATATGCTACTCTACTTGTATCTACCTACTTGAAATTCCAATCTAGGTGCCTACTTGAATGAAAGATGTAGATTCGTAGGGTGAAAATACAGTGAAACGTCAACAAAAACAAACGAAGAAACCAAACATGGACCTTCCTTCCATGTAACCACAGAGTAATCAACATTCTTTCCAACTCCAACTGAGTAGGTGATGTGAAAATGGGAGCTAGTGGCCCTAGCATTTCCCACCAGAACTTGTTAGTTGAGACATGGAAGCTTTTTCCATCACAGAACAGGCTACTATACTATATCTCCCATGGCTGAGCCCTCTGAGGGCTGTGCCCCACTCGGCCACCCCACCCTCAGCCTGTGGGGTATGGTAGAATAGCCTATCAGCCCCAAAAATCCTCAAACCAGGTTGGGCAATGACCAATTTCTCTGCAAATTGCCATCCTGCCTCAAAAGAAAATCCCTCAGTGAAGTGGGTTCTCAAATCTGCCAACATTATAGAGAGGAGAGTCCTACTTCCATGGAGAAGTGTGGCATGGATAATATTACATCCATGGGGTCACAATTGAAACTATACAAAATTATGGTCAGGTTACGGTGAAATTTTGAGATTGTGTGGGTTAGCCCCAGGACGGTCCACTACTAATTTCATCGTCGTCGTACCACTATAAGCATGTGCGCATGGATTCCCAGAAATAACGGTTTCTCAGTTCCTAAAGGGCCGATTTCAATCAAATTCCGAAGGTTGTTGGAGGATGAATCCCTATGAATTTCGACACAATTGGATTCATGATACTTATCTCTAAGCGAAGAGCCGAGGTCGGAGGACGGACTTTTTCTTGAGCCTTCTACTTTCATTTTAATTATTTCAAACAACTCATTGCGCGGATTTTAGTAATTTTCTCAACCTGTTAAACGACAAAACCGAGTTTACAAAATTGTTGTACCAAACTGAATGGTACTAACACACAATATTAAAAATAGATAGAACAATTAATACTAGTCATACATACCAGTCTTTTCTTTGATTTCGCAAAGAACACTAAATAACGAAGGTTTCATTCTGTGGCAGTTGAGCGTGTGTTTCCTGAAAGAAAAGAAAAGATCATTGAAATTAAATTTGCAGAGCACACATTGTAATGTACTCGTACATAAGGCAGTTTTAGTCACGATTTGAATTTCTGAGGAAATTCGGATTCATTTAAGCCAGTCATTAATTAATTCATTTATTGATTTTTTTTTTAACTGATGATATAAAAAACGAACAAAAAATGTAATTTAAGCACTACTAAGCCCTTTCTCATACCTGCTTCGTAAGGAGAAGCTATCGGTACAGAAGTCCTATAACTTACTAAAATAGTTTTGTGGTATTTAGGTATATTGTCACCGTTAGAGCTAGATAGGTAGGGCTAATGTTTATAACATTTGCTTAAAACTATTCTATAGGATTTGACCCAGGGGGCATGAGCTTAAAAGGAACGTGTTTATATAGAATTCATTTTCACGGTATTACGAGTATATCAGTTATATACTATATCGGGAACCCCTCCCCTCACTAAATCACAATAACGCTTGACATAAACTTTATACTACACGTAAAACAGATGGTCAGCTTTGGAGCTGGCCAAAATAATAATTTTGATTCACTGTCAAAAAATTCCTTCAAGAAATCTTTACCAATTATCTTAAAAAGTGGTCGTTATAGTGGGATTCATTAATGTCCTCAACTCCGATTTTCAGGTTTTATGAACCTCATTCAGCGATACTTTTTCTTATAATCCGCAAAATTAAAAAAAGCATTCCGATTAGGGGAGATGATTCTTGAACTCGTAGAATCGAAGGAGGCGATACAAATATTGGTTTCCAATAACATAATAGGTAATTAGGGTCAAAATTTCGAAAAGAGGAGTGGCAAATCAAGGAAAACACTCTTGGCAAGTTGGGTGACACTTTCGAGCAGGCAGGTTATGGCAGACTAAGTTATTTCAAATCTCCATCCTGAGTACTTTTGGGTGGTAGAAAATGAGTCTTGAGTGCGAAAATAGTTTCAATTTTGAGCAAAAAGTACTTAGGTAGGTACCTTTCTAAAAAGTTTCAAATACTATGTACCTACTTGTGCAGCTACTCATCAGCGGATCAGGTACACTTGAATCGATTTTTGTGATCTAGGTGACACGCCCTTTCTACTATCCAAGTTTCAGATTTCCTAGAATATGTGCAAATTTCACGAAATTTTACGTTTGAACGGCCGCCATGTTAGATTCCAGCGGTTTCGGTCTGGCAGACTAGCTCGAGGCACATTTGGCAGTGAAGAAGCGAAATAGGGGATGTCAGTAGGTTTCTGTTTCATGGCCTAGCATGAAATGCTTTTATTTATTTATCTTATCAGAAATGAAGTTCTGGACGGTAACGAGATCTTCAAGCGTTATAGATTCATGTTACATTCAAACTTCAAAATTCCTAATAAATATTATCAACAAGATGGCTGCAAACTGTAGCTCACTTGCCACACAATAAACTTATAATAATTGTGACACACAGCAGTGTTCCACTGAAAATAAAATTATCCGCAAGAGACAGTAGGTTTCGACTTTAGTTGTTTCTATTAGAAACTCAATTCTTGGTAGCAACATGATCTTCAATCATTAGAGATTCATGTTCCATTCAAACAGGATAATTCAATTTAGTTATAATAAATGTAAGGGTTCGCTCCTAACATAAACATAGTTAGCTATAAAATGAAATTAAAAACACTACATTTTAATACTTGAGAGAATCTAATTTAATAACACTGTATTTCAAATCAAGTCTCTTTCTCTTGTACAGTATACTCAGGTTACTGGTAACAAATATTATTATTATTGAAGTGGTTATCCCTGAATGTTGGTGGGATTGATGCGATAACTACCTAACCCATTACAATAAATATGGGTAAAACTTGGGAATTCAGGATAAAATATGTTCTTCGATCAGAAAGCCACTAACAGTTCACAACTTCTAAAAATGTTTGCGTCAGCGACTGGAGAACACCATCGAGCGAACCAGGTAGAAAGGAAGGTTAAAAATTAAGTAATTGGACTACAATTTAGTAAACTATAAGTTTACTCGCCACACTATGAAACACATTCCTTGATGGTTAAGGGATTTCCAATTTTTGGGGCAAACAGAACACTTCAACATGGCTCTTACGAACTGACAGAATACTTCAACACGGTTCCACAATGTATAGAGCAATATTGAAAATTGATAATGATATTCTTCGAATCAGTAGCCGCAAAATAAATGAATACCAATCTAAAAAGTACTTTTAACGATCGCGACAGGAGAAAACCATCGAGCTAACCAGGTAGAAAGGTTACCAATTAAGTAATTTTTAGTATCTAGGCATTTCAGGAGAATCGTATGTTGCGATGAATGGATTTGCAGCTCGAAAATTTATACAATATTCCATGGCAACTTCATAATGTTAATATATATTATGTTTCTAGAATACAGACCATTGGGGCAATGGAAGGCTTAGAATGATCCAGGTTATTCCAAGCTATTGACTACCGTGTTTCTGCCACAAACTGAATTCTGAATAGCAACACGATCTTCAATCGTTCACCTAAAGTACATTATTCAACAAGATGATCCTCAAATCAAAGCGTACAAAAGGCCACTAGACTAGAGTAAGGATTGGTGGGTTGAGGGTGGAAGTATCAGCTGCTTTGCTTCCGGTTATGTGGATTTATTGTTCGTTATTCCAACATGTTTCGCAATAATTGTTGCCTCATCGGGAAATTATTCAATAAGCAGTGTGACAGGTGCGGGCTTGTCCTCCTGATCATACGTTTTTTATTAGTCTAAGCATAATATGGGAAGCATGCAGCTCAATTGTGGGCCTCTTAGGAAGAGGTGAAGTGGTGCAGATTTTTCTTACATTTTTCATTTTTAAGTTAGCAAGATAGGTAGAACTTTTCAATCATCACTTCACTTGGGATGACTGCGCAGTGATGATTAAAACCTATTCTACCAATCATGCTAATTGAACATTTTTACACTTCAGAGTAATACTAATAATCTAAAAGTACTCTCCAATACCTGATGAGGCAACAATTGTTGCGAAACATGTTGGAATAAGGAACAATAAATCTACATAACCGGAAGCAAAGCAGCTGATACTTCCACACTCCGATCATACCCATGATGGCTACCCAAACGCACTAGAGTAATTTGTTCCATCAGAAACACAATGTTTTATAGTTTCTGGAGTGCATAGGAAACACTTGGATGTTTTCCGACAAAATACTCTCAAATTTCAGCCTACCTACTTCCCTCGTTATGAACTAAAATTCAAAACTTGTTATTAACGCGATGTTCAATCGTTGGATCGTTATACACAGAGAGAGTACTTTAGGCCAGGCTATTTGAGTACTGCTTATGGATCTTATGGGATTTTCGGTAAGAATGACACAATAAATTCATAATATCAATCTATGAATTGAATCTGGGAAATAGTATCAGCGTAGAAATTGTCAAATTTAAATACAAGTGCTGTGATTATCAATGATACTTTAGACATTTTAATCCGCATGTCAAAACAGAGACCTAAAATCGTATGTATACCTATGCATTTCTTAAATGCACCTTGCTTCCAATTTTCGGCTTTATGGTATTGATTTTCAAATAATAAAAATATTAAAGACTCAAAATCTGTAAAATTAACTCATTCCGGTAAATAACTATTATTTACTAAGTAACTGAGCATTTCTACATTAGTTTCCACAAAATTTCAAAAGAATTGCAACTATGGCCCAACTATCTAAGTAATTATAAGATCAAAACGTTTCAAAACACAATTCAGTTCCCTGACCCTGAAATTTAACTTTATTCCACTCACAGTTTAGTAGGAAAACCTTTGCAAAGTACTTTAATTGGGTTTTCATTTCAAACCATAAATTTAAGTAAGTACCGTTTCTTTGATGAAAGTGGGAAGGAGCAACGTATTCTTGAAAATTTCGCTTTACATTTACTAATAATTTTTGGATCGTTTTTTCAATACTATTTCATGACTACCGTTTTTTGACAAAATAAGATAAGTACCTATAAGTTTATAAATTAATATTTTAGGTGAGGAAAAGTAGAAGCGGGGGTTCAGTCTTTTGTCCACGAGTTTCAGTTTACGACCTAAAATAGCGCAAGATTTAGAA
>JAEMON010000008.1:4357402-4368369 GCA_030264115.1 Lygus lineolaris | reverse complement strand
ATAACAAAGTTAGTGCGCACTGAGCACGTTTCGAGCATGTGCACGTGCGCAAAAATGTCTCATTTGAGATCTACAGAAAAAAATAAGGGGGTTACCATTTGGAATTTTCCTCTAATCCATTTATTAAGGAAGTTAAGGGGGTGGTCTTCGTTATCTGGGACACCCTGTATAAATCTATTAATAAATGTATTATTATATGATCAACTAATATAGCTGTGTATCATGGCCTTTAAGACACCTTTATTACCTTACGACCTTTATTAATATTGTTAGGTGTTCTTAGGTACCTACCTTCTGAAATGTATAATACTTAGAATATTGATGAGAATTCCCCACTATAAAACTAGAATTATTTGTCCAATAAAAAAATAAGTAGTTCAACTATTTGAATGAAACCATAATACTTATCAGTTAATAATCTTTCTGAGTATCGAAATAAACGTAATTCATTAAATTAATACATCGAAGTACACGTTACAAAACGGTGAAATATTGCTCATAATAAGGTTGTTTAGTAGACACCTTCATACTGGTATAATGTAAGAATCGATCATATTGCACTTTTGTCATTTGAAAGGGTTTCATGAATTTTAGAAATCACATGAAACGAAAGTTCTCATTAGACTCGCTAGGTTGAATGCATCTTTTAATTATAAATCAATATTATAAAATATTGACTTCACGAGATTTTTTTGACAAAATATTACTAAATTTGAAAAGGCTTCAGCAGTATGTGTAGGTACCTACAATTAATATTAAAAAATGACTAGACATTCATCATTCATTCAGGTGCATTCCAGATATTAAAAAAATTGATCCGTCATGTCAAAACATTTTCGGTTTTCCTTGCCTTCATTGTGAAGAACATTTACCTAATGATTCAGAATCTGGAAAGAACTAAAGTTGCACCATACAAAAAGACCAATAATAATGGCCTCATATCAAAGACAAACATCTGACGTTTTCTGAAAGTTGAGACTATCCGACATTTTGTTACGAAACTCGTCGCCTTTTATATTTTATTATTTATCTCATGATTTAAAAAAATAATAATTTGGCTGAAAAATTTATCTTCCGACCTGTTTTCCGTGTCAATAATAGTGGAGAAATCAGCCAAATTAAAGCGGGGTTCACATGGACGTGCAAAACGAGTAAAGGTGAAACGTACAGGTTAGTGTAGAGCTCAAAATGCGTCAAACTGTTCACATGAAGGAGAATGGTCATGGACGTAAAAATGCGTATTGAATTGAAATGGAATTTGTCGATATTATAACCATTGACAACCAGATATGATAAAATTGTTTAAGATTCATGATAACTGTCGTGAACTATGATGTTACGAGCTATAATATACTTAAGATAAACTAACAAAGCCTAAACTCTGGTTCACAGAACACGAATGAAGGTTTCATTCGTAAATTCCAAACAACCTAGAAACCAAAAATGCGCAACTGATGTTAGCAATATTGTATGTAGTGGGAACACTACAATATTCCTTATCAGTAAGTGATAATGTATCACTGCCTCAGCCAGCGCAGAACCCAACATGCAGATCTGTGCATACAAAGCGTACAAATCAACGATCAAAGATTGTGGAAAGTCTGATTCAAAAGTCGTCTCATGTAAAGAGCGTCAACCTGATCAGCCAATTACATTCGCGTTTTGCGGGCTTTAAACGACCACAAAACCCACCTTGAGGCCAAATAATTCACATGGAAATAGCGCGCACGTGATCCAAGTTAGCCAAATGCAGGTTATCTCATTGGATGTGAGGGTCCATTTTTAAAAGGGAAAAAACCTTCAACTTTGAAGCGTATTTTGACGATCTTCTGACCACTTTTGTGGAAACTGAATCCAATTGAAAAGAGTGTGTTTAATCCTTTAAGAATCCACTGTTAACACGTTCAACGTGGCTCCCAAAACAGTAATTTCTACGACTACACGGTGTGCCTACCGGCAGGCACTTTTGGATACTCGAACGCCATCTGTTTTGTCTCAGTTCAACCACTTAGTTGTTTTTGATGACAGGTTTTCTTTCTCTTATCTCGTTTAGTGAACCCTGCTCGCCACTAGGATGCGCTTTGTTTCCTGATAGCAGCATTGATAACAACAGAATCGATTGTGGAGCATCAAAACTCGATATTTGACTGAAACATCAGCGTACAGGGTAGGAAATGTGTTCCCTACCAGTAGTCAATCCGCGTGGAATGTGTTAACTCAATTTCGAATTTTTTACAGATGTCCATCTTTGATACGAGGGAACTTTTTTTGGTTTGGATCAAATTTTGATCACAGAACTGCATTTGCATAGCTTTTCTTCCACTGCACGAGTGGGATATACTAGTAGGTAATTTAAGACGACGTTAAGAAAATAAGAGAGCTGTAATGAACCTTAGCGAATCGTTGGGTAACGAACATTTTTTTTTCTTCTTTCAGTGATGTCAAGCGTTGCTACATAATTAAAATTGGGTGGTCAAATTATTTGTATCAAAGAGAAAATATATTGGTGCACTGGGAATGCTTATTATTTTGCAACGATCAGCAGGTTTTGGGAAGCATCAGCCAGCAAACGATGGTCGTTCAATCCATACATTAATATTAGAAAAGATGCAACTTATGTCTGAAGAATGAGAAACTACAACGAACGACCTGAATTACAGTAGGTGTAACGAGTAACAACAACCCTACATAAGTACCTACCCTGGAACATGTTCTCAAGTTATGTATAAGATGCAGTAATGATTGATTTGATGTATTTTTTGTATCATCAGACGAACGATTGAATTTTTGCTGCTGAATGATATTCTGAGTGAAGACACTATAATGAAAATTGAGAGTGTACGCATACGTTTAATGTATAGTTCCCGCGGGTGTTTCTCAATGAACGGATGATTTTTGAACAAACTGTTCCAAATCATTCATGATGAATGAAATTAGTGTCTCTTCAAGAACCATGGAAGAAGAAGAGAAGGAGTGCAAGCTCAAGAAGTTGAAGGCGCAACAGGAAAATGACTCATATCAATATCACAGCGCCTTCTAGGAAGAGAAGGGCTGTACTCCAATCCAAATATTTCAAGGAAACTCCCACCATAACCACCGAATCTGGCCCTTCATATTCTTCAACATATGTTTTGGGGGTGTATTATTCCATGTTTTACATGCAGTTACGTTCCAAAACACATGAGACAAATAACTACCTACCGACAGTCATTTCACCTATCACATTATCGCCCTCTCATCAACCTGGGGTTTTGAATTTAAACAGCCTATATTCCCTACCTAATGGAACCCTGTAATCCTCACCCCTTCTAGGTAGCATCTTGTTGCATAGCTCTCGTTGCATCTTGTTGGTAGCTCGTTGCATAGTTTCTCACACCTCTGTTGCTCACACCAGTAGGTAACTTACAACAATAACAGGACTGTTTTCATACCATTTCTTACAGAAGGTAGGTAGGTATCACAGTGACGATCGAATTATGACTGTTGAGGCCCCCACTCTTCGTCATCCCACTGGCGGGAGGAGCCAAGGAGACGCTCTGTGTCCTCTGCGAATGCTCTCTGTGGGAAATGTATCCCATCACCCAAACTGCAACAACACCACCGCATATGATTCCAAGCTTACCTGTTCAACTAAGAAACTCACATTTCCATGGCTTCAAAGTAATTTCCATTATTATTGTCATTGTCAGATAACATCAAAAAGCATTTGAAAATCATCTCTAGAAGGAGACCAAATACATTTTCAATCGCCTTGTTAGATCAAAGGATGAAAATATTGCTCAACACTACCCCTAAAAACACATCCTTTGACATCCTGTATGCTACTACTAAATCTGTTCACCTCCCAAGTTGCCAAATTCAGTCATTTATTAACATTTATGCATGAAAGAATTTATGTTATGATTGAAGCAACAACAGTCGGTGGAGGGTTTAGAGCTATTTTGACATGGTAGAGGCCTTAAGCTAGGTGGGTAGGTAGGCAGGCACTAACATGGGTATTAGAAGACGTTTTGAGAGGAATGGGGAAGATAGTTGTTTGACCTTGAAAGAAAATTAGGCCCTAGTTGACCTAATGATGAATTTTACAGCATGGAGAACTTGGAATCGTCAATTCCTCGTAGTTTATTTTTGACATCGACGCAGAAGGAGACGATTTGAGAAAAGGTAAGGGGGTATTATTTAATCGTGATCCCCCTATTATTAATTTTCGCCCAAATTGATACAAAGTTCTAGAAATCTCGATAGGTTTACATCCCTAACGAATAACGAACATGTACCTACATTAAACGAATTATAAAAGCCAATGTGACCCGATCTCAACTCTACCCTGTCGAGAACATTGAGGTAAGTTCTTCTTTCTTCATATTTTTTTAGCAAATGAGAACTCAAACACAAATACTCAAATTTCGAATTCAATAAGTTAACGTTATGTAGGTACATGGGTCTAAGTAGAGCCAGAATGTCTCATTTATCACTTCAGATTCGGATGCAACACCCTTCGAAACCTCCAATACGATTTGTCAGATCACAAACCCATCAGCTTCCCGACCAGCCAATAAGCAGTGACATCTATAAATTGTTTGAATTCATGGAGTAGCT
This sequence comes from Lygus lineolaris, assembly GCA_030264115.1. Classification (NCBI taxonomy): domain Eukaryota; kingdom Metazoa; phylum Arthropoda; class Insecta; order Hemiptera; family Miridae; genus Lygus; species Lygus lineolaris. Next base: position 4,363,770 of record JAEMON010000008.1, on the reverse strand, counting down.
TTTTTTGGCAGAACTACCTCATTTATCTATTTTAGTTATATTCTTCAACCAATTCAGAATAAATCTAAACTTGAATAAATCTATGCAAGAAGCACACTTTGAAACGTATGCTTCATGATTTCCTCAGGGTATTATTATCAAGCTCAAAATAATGTAAAATCTGAACATGTAGAACGCAGTTAGTAGTAGATTCTCCTCCAAAAGGGTACAGTATAAGCAAATAAAGAAGAAATTTGTATTCAAACTTTAAATTTATTTATGAAAAAGTTTTATAATAATAGAAACACCAAACGGGTAAGGCAGAAATATACAAACGTTTCATTATTGCTTGCTTTTTCCAAATAGGAAATCGTCTCAAAATAGTTTTCTTATAACAATCACATTATGAAGAAGGTATGTACATTATAATAGGTGGTAATGTAGGAGTGTCTGCAGAGTGTGGTGGCTTCGCCAAGCTTCATTCTCTGAACTTGACTACAAGGAGCGGTAATTACTAAGAAAACCACAAGAGTGCGGTGGAGTTCTGAGTTCTCTCATTTTGTCATTGTTTTGGAGACCCTGTTCGTTAGTCAAGTTTCCTTCGATATGTTTAGCTATTGGGAAGACATGATTAGTGATATCCAGAAATGGTTATCTCTGGACATCACTAATCATATTTTCCCAATGCAAAACAAACGTGAAACAACATGTGGAAAAGGGGACTCGATCCCTAGGTCTCTCACACCCTAGAGTCTCACAAGCTACCACTACACCACTAAGGTTGTTGAGAAATTCTTCCCTGTTCTAGTCTGTCTGTAACTGTCGCGACAAAGCCCCCCTCTGCAGATACTCCTGGTAATCATCATATAATCAATATTCGTAACTGAAGATCCACCTAGTCTTGACTTGTGACAAAGATGAAATCATCAGAATTTCAAAACGTGATGTGGAACCTAACATGTATTAATTATTTGGTATTAGTTCAGTCAAAATGTTCGTAGATCACATTTCAAAGGGTTTGAAATGAATGAGGGTGGTTAGGAAAATCACTTGCTGCCTCATAACAACCACAAATGGAAGGCAAAGTTGCAGCCCGAATTTAAAGGGAACTTGGACGAGCGTTGGTGTTGCGTAGGATACATTACAACAGAGGCCCGTTTCGCCCACTTCGAATCAATGGTTACCCCTTAGATAGGACCTTTTTGGAAAGCTCTCATAGATTCAATAGTTATACAAATTTGAAAATGAGATGATTGTTTAGAATTGGATAGAGCGCAAAAAGAAGCCACTTGCCTCTGAACACACTATACTTCTCTTTGACAGATGACCTCTACTTTAAAATGTTAAAATTTTTAAATTTCCCAAGGCTTCCTAAAGCCCCACTCGACCATGAGGCAGACCATGGGATAGAACTCGCATAAGAGTCAGAAGGTGAGAGTTACCTGCTTAGGAAACCTACCTAAATTCAATTTGTAGGTGTCCTAACCTCTTATTTATCCCCCACTTTAGAACACTGGTCATGCAGTCGCGGTCGTTAATTAGGTGCTGGCAGAGAAATATGAAAATAATAAGTTGGTACAATCTTATACAACGGAATAAACTAACAGATATGAAGCAAATCGATGCAATAACTGAGAGCTGGTAACTTTCTGAGACAACCCCGATATGTATCGATAATTGAGTTCATGAAATGAAACATCACTAGAGCGACAGTTACACGAGGTTTTAACCCGTATAGTTTGGAGAAACTTCAGCATCAACAAATCCAGCTTTGTTCAACAAAACCAATTTAAAGGAATATAATAAGAGTGAAACAATAATAAATTGATGGGCTAAGTGCTACGAATAAAAAATAATTAATAATTGTGATGAAAATAGAAGCGGTGTATAAAACAAAACAAAAAGTATACTCGAGGGTTAGAGAGATTAGGTCATTACTAAAAAACGCAGGGTTTCCGTGACTAGCTACGTCAGGGTCCTGAAGGCTGGACATAATGAGAACCACCATCCTCCAACTATAGGATAATCAAGTAATGGGGAATTTGTGTCGATTTTTTTTCAACTTTTTTCTCTAGGACCAGATGCGAGGAGGCATCCACGTTGTGATGTAGTATTCACCAGACAGTGAAATGGTTGCCAACCAAACACCGGTCGCCACTTCAAAATCACTCTCGACTTTCTGTGGCATCACAATTTTGCGCAAAATTAGTGACTGATTAAGAACAATAACAAACATAAACACGGCCAAATCTTGGAATGGCGAGGACGTGACACTGAACATTCAAAATTAGTATAGCCACCACGAGTTTCTCACCAAATGGACAGCAGGTGCTTTACGCCCCATGGATACTTTACACATGGCGTGCAAAATATCCATGACACTTCTTGAGATGGAACTGCCAGCGTGCCTGCCACTGTCGCCCCTTCATTCAAAATGGCACCACAGTTATCGCTGTTCTCTTCTATAGTAAATCTTTTTAAATGGATTTTGATAGACGTATACGTTAGAGTCTATAGCAGTAATACAATATTCGAAAATGATATTAAAAGTCAAAAATTGACACAAATTCCCCATTGATTCCCCAAAAATAGAAGGGGGTTTGAAACATTCAAGTTCGTTCAATGAAGATAATCTCATTCAAAGGCAGTCCAAAGGATTGGATTTGCTGTACAACAGGGGTACTTGAACCATCCTCGAAGGTGATTATAGTTATTGACTCAAATACTTGAAGAATCAACAAGTGATAATATTTTAAACACCTACATTATTACTTTGGTTAGGGTTGGGGCGGTTATGGCTTAAACGTAATGGAGGTCAAACGATTGCTTAATTGCAAACTGCATTAAATGCAGTTTATTACAATACATTTTATTATAATCCTTGCACTTTGAGATACAAGCTATGCAGCCATAACCTCAACTTAGGTACTCTGGTTCTGACACCTTAGGGAGGGATCGGGACAAATAAATGCTCCTCTTTCATAGAAGCATGATCATTTTGTGACCCCCACCTTTTTTTTTAGGTCAAAGTTAGTTCTCATTAGTATTCATTACCTAATTTCAGTAAGACAAGTATGTTAATTTAGAAAGTGTATGGTTTTAGGTAAATCTCAAATATTGAGTTCAAAGTCTACAGAGTAATTGCAGACCTTCAGAATTAGTAGGATTTTGAAATAACAATACATTTAATAAATTACTGACTGCCGTTACAGGAGAGGTAATGGAGTAGAGTATTTTTATCATCTTAACTTGTTTAAAAAAGGGAAGACGAAGAAGTTAATATGGGAGCAAGGATTTTTCTTGGTGTGCACTTCTCTTTCCACAAGCTAGAGCTATCAAAATTTCATTTCAACATGTGCTGTAGCTTTCAACATTTCTTTTTTTTTTCAGGAGGTGTGTATGCAGAGAATACTGCAAGGTCATTGGTCAGTCTTGGTGTATAAACGTGAAGATAAACTTGTAAAGATGACAGGAAGAGCGAAATTCCCTATTGCGTTTGTCTATTGATGAAATTAGAGAATACCAGTTCTTCTTCACATTAATTTATCTTGGAATAAGTATCCGATTACCTACTCCTAGTTTTTGTTCAAGTCTCTCATTAGTTTTGTCATTTAGCCCTACACTTGTTAGCTGATTTAAATTGATGGCTATATTCTTCCAAAGAATTGTAGCGCGAGAGAAATAACCTTGTGCATGGAATATCCCCTTCTTTGTCAACCAACTACCCTCAACAGTTGCCAATCTAACTGGACCACATTTACCTGCCTCTGTCAGTACGTTCCCTCGTCTACACCTTGCATGTCATTGACTCTGTCAGTACGTTCCCTCGTCTACACCTTTCATGTCATTGAGGCTCTGAACTTAAATTCTGTCCATCTTTTTGTTGCATTATATTTCTTATCAAATGGCCGAATAAAGTTTCTTTTGTTTGTGTTATATTAACTGTTTTTAATAGTATAAACGTGATTGTCACATTGTTTTTGATCTTGGCTTGTTAATGGACTATAGTTATTGGATTGGTGACTGACAATCCTTCGAGAAGTTCAATGAGGAATGTAATCCCCTGACATCTCATTGAAATACCCTTCCATTTCGTATACTTTCTCAAAGAGATGTAATGGAGAATTTCTCTCAACCCACACTGGCTATCTGCGACTAAAGGGGGGGGGGGGGGGGGGGGGGGGGGGGGGGGGGGGTAGTTGGTGGAGGAAGTTAATGTCAATTTTGACCATGCCAGGGCAAAAGGTTATTTCTCTTGCACTATAGCCATTTCCCTCAGACCATATTCATATACCTGGACCTGCTCATTCCTATACCTTCAACGTAAACGTATCAAAGCCTGAAAGTAACTATATCGAAAACAAATTTGGAAATTTTCGACAATTTTATTTTGCTTTGTGTCTTGCCCTCCGGGGTTGAATACCAAGCAATACGCCGCAAACTGCATCCAAATTGCCAAACAATGGCTGAGAAAAGTTTGAACAATGTTTCACGCCACCGGCGGAACCCCCTTAACACTTTCACTGCTGGCACGTTATTTACACGGTAAATAACACGTCAGCATTGAAAGTGTTAACGCATGCACAGTCTACATTTTACTCCACAACAGCTATGGATATTCTATGATCACAGAATTGTCTGTTTCGTCATCCGAAATGTGGTAGAAAGTCTCTACTGTTTGTGTTGAGCTTGTACTTTGAATAGTTCAGTGAATACCTAGTGGAAGATAGACGTAAGTGAAAAGACAGACCGGAGAAAGCGTTTGAAGTGAAGTGTTTGAGTGGGTCCACCCATCAGATACGATTTTACAGTGTAAGTAACTACATTTGCGAACATCACTGAGGTGTAGCTTAAAATAAAACGCTCAAATACTTGAAATTGAAGTGAACATAGGGCCTTAAATTCAATTTTGAATCTGCCACTCGAAAGTTACTTTCCTCCGCCTAACACAGCAGTCCCTATCTGCGTCGCAGTAAAATAGGGGGAATGAGAGGTCCAGTATAAATATGATGGTCGAAGCCATTTCCAAATATTTCCAAGTAAATGAACTTTCAACTCAGTCATTCTGAAAGAGTGATGATGCGAGGTAGGTACTATTTACACCCTGATTTGCTTGAACTCTCTCAACTCAGTTTTGTTGTCAGAATAAATGATAAAACACAACAATATATTATAAAGCTGACGAAACATGCTCAACACAGTGAACTCAAACGAACATATGAGATAAATAAAATCCATGAATAATAAAAAAGGATGGAATTGTTTCTGTTTATTTACTTACTAATTAAAATACAACCATAATAACCACTAAAGCGTATGGTCAGTACCTAACTAGAACGAAATTATAATAAATATACAGAAAATAATTATAAAAAACTGAAATTATGAAGAAACAAAAAAAAGAAAAAGAAAAGAAAAACAGTCAATGTTAAGTAAAGAAGACCCCTTCCATCCAGGGTATATTGTCCTGATTTGACGGGTCCTTTTCAAGAAATTGATAACCTATGTGTAGATGAGACTACTACACTTGTTGGACGCGCTGTTGGTGATTGTTACTGATAAGGGAGTCCACCTCATGATCTGACTTGGCGGGCCACACAACGCCATCACCCAAACTAAAACAGTCACCGAAGGAACCCAGTCATTGAATCTCGTGGTTTACAACCATTTTCTTTTATTGGATAAAAAAAAAAGTAGATGAAAATTAAAATAAAGTTGAAGGTATGTAATACGAAAAAATAATGGTTACACCAAAACGTTGGAATAGAGTGGAAAAGTGATGACGTCAATAAGGAGATCATAGTACACATTTTTCTACTTCCATTCTATCTATGATGAATTGTATCCACATTAGGTACTTTATGAATGGATTTTGATATGAATAAACCTTTGGAATCGAGCAAAGGAAAAATTGATGTTTAACGTTTGAAAATATAGAAATCAAAAATTAAAAAACCTTTCCATCTGCTGGTTACACTTTGTTTAGTTACCGCAGATCAAAACTGATGAAATGTTATACTCGTACATAACTCACACTTAGGGTGTAGTTGTGCACCATAGCTTTACGTTATTGTCAATCACCTAAAAGTTGTAGAAAATAGGGAAGCAATTTTCAAATCGCTCCAGCTCGAAAGTGTTCAATAGAAGAGTATCAACCTACTTCCCTCATTTCTGTATTTTTTGTATCTACTTTATTTTGTATTAATTCGCGAGTCTCTCAAGCTAGATTCACATGACGCGGAATGTCCAGCTGCGGAACATCCGACCTGCAATCTGATTGGCAGAGAGCCTTCCTGACACCCTCAACGGCGGAAGAGTGCAGAACGTCTGGAGTGCGGATAGCTGAGCTGAATATTTTCCGGAGCGGAGCTGCATACATGCATTTGTAT
>JAEMON010000008.1:4338240-4348622 GCA_030264115.1 Lygus lineolaris | reverse complement strand
CTTCTTGCAGGAATACATAGCTTCCTACCTTCTGTAGTGATGAAGCAAAATGTGGATATTGTAGGTTAGGTAGATACCTACTAATTGAAATGTCTTTATTTTAAAACTTACTCGTATTTTCTACTTATTTGATTTGAATTTTGATCTATGTTAAATAAGTGGTACTTGCAAATATTCGAAAAATTGAACTCGAACCATTGACCAATTTCTTTTTAAATTCAATAGGCAGGCATGCGCAGCAAGGCACATGTTCGTCATCCCAGAGACAAGCAAGGTGCTGTATGTGTGTATACACTACATGTGCTCTTCAATCGACAAATACCAAGCCAAGTTGTCCATCAGTTTCATCACTGCAAATAATCGGAACTCTGAATGCAGCATGTGTTGAGCGGCCAAAGTACCATAAGCTGTCTGAATTATCACAACGATTTTCAAAAAAAGTCAAAATAATTCTATAACACTAGATGTTATGTTGGCTCGAGAAAATGTCATGATGTACACTGTGTACTTGTAAATTCTATAAGGTATGTAGGTTCCAACTGAAAATTTCAGCTCAAAATTTATCCTCCTCTTCAGCAGCTGTCACAATCATAATACAGTAGCAGCAAAACAAGGATTTTTCCCGTATGACGTCATTGTACTTGTTCCCCATTAGTTCAGCTTGGAAACCTCCCACGGTAATAAAAATAAAATCATAAATAAACCGAATAAAATTGCCCAATATGAAATGGGAAAATGAAATTAAGTACATACCTAAATGGAAAAACAAAGTAATTATGGGCAAAATAAAATCTGAATTCTATTTTAGAAAAAGGCCCCAAAAAACTTAAAAAAAAGCTATTATGGGGACTATGTTTATGTATGGTGGAAGCACTCTAACAGAAGTGTTTGAAAGTAGTGAAAGTGATTATTTATATATTATTCCAAAGCATTCATCTTATTTACATACACCTACTATTATTATTATTATCAATACAATATATCTCTCTTAACCCTTCATTCAGAAAAAATTAATGAAGTTTGAGTAAGTCAATAAGTTGCTCTTTGTACATTTCACAACTTTCGATAGGGTGAAAATAATTGATAAAATTTAAAAGCTGAGTTCAAAAGAACTTGATAGCGACCTACGAAAAATAGCGGAGAGTGTGAGTGTGAAGGCTGTTTTACGTGGGATTTTCCGTGTAGATATTTTGAGAAAAATGGATAAACAACACAAACAAAATATTAAACATATATATTATATACCTATAATATTTAGAAGATGATAATAGCTGATTCAAGGCTGAGTTTAGTGTTCTCAGATCTTTCTGGCAGACATTTTCCCAAGTAAAATGGCCTTTTTCCAGCTCGGTTCATGACTGAGTGTGATTGTGAAGTGGTTATAACTCACGTTTGTATTTGTACATAAAGCAGTTAGGTAACCTTCTAAAAAGCGAAAGTAGGTACCTACACACAGTGGATTCTGACACCGCAAAAATTAATGTGTTTTTTAAAATCAAGCGTATTTATTTATTGTTCAAGGTAGAAAGGTAAGTGGACTATATTTATGGACTATATAGAATGGACAGGGAAACGGTTATTTGAATTCACTTGTAGTAAAAAAAAAAAAACTCAGTTATCAAAGAATTCTTGTACTTTCTGTAGGTGAGCTAAATTGAGCTGGTGGTGTCAGTCAACAGCAAAAATGTGAGGGGACCAATAAACAAAAAGTACACTAAAAACTATACTACCTAGGTATCTCTACTTATATTAATAAAATCGTTATTATTAGAGATATAGTTTTTTTGTGTGAAAAAACTTTATCAATTTATATATTTATATGATGATAAATTCGTCATTGTTATTTTTGAGGTACCAACTTGGGAGACGAAAGAGAAAAATATGTCTGCGTTGGTGAGTAGATCGTCCAACCTCCAATTGGTGTACCTATCTTTATTTTGACGTAAATTCAATTGATTGAATCAAATCAAACAAAATAATAGAATTTTAAACGCGATTGCTTTGGCCGACGAGCAACTAACAATAACAATCTGGGTAACGAGGGTTGATTGTCATGAGAATTACCTAAATGAACAACAAAATGGACAATTTGGAGGATTCAATGCAGCAGGAGATGACAGGTTCCAATTAAATTATGTTTGTTTTCCAATATCATCAGCTAGCGTTCTCAGTTTTGAATAACAAAGTAACACTTGAAATTGATCATTACTCCTATTTGCATAAATCAGGCATCATACAGACACTTCTAACCAAGAGGTTTAAATTCAATTCTAGAATAATCAACCTGAGCATCAGATTGAAAAATAATGTGAATGTTAACTGAGAAAAACAAAAGGAAGATTTGATAAAGCCAATAATTGAATTAGGCTACCTACGTTTAAAAAAATCTATGTAAATGTCTGCGACAGTGGCTAACGTCACAGAGGTGCCTGCGGTGCATTGCAGTTAAGTTGTGCGGTCCGTTTGTAAGGACAAAAGTAGCACTGCAACTATGATAGTTCAAAAGTCAATCTTACTGGGAAAGCTGGATTAGCGTAACCAGGAGGGATTTTAGAAACCTACGAATTCCAGAATCCCAATGAGTCATGGTTCAACAGAAATAGATGACGACAGGTAGGTACAATTATACAAGAGACAAAATTAATAACACACTAGCAAAATACGAGGGGATTGGGAATCTCAGGGAAGAAGGGAGCCGTGAAAGTGGAAGGTCGAGAGATGTCACAGGTATTTTTCAGGTAGGTAATAAAACTGAGCCTACTCGTACTTCAGTCCCCTAAGAAGTGTGTGGGATGTAGGAGGGATTCATTATATGCGACTATCAAATTCCGACCAAACAAACATTATAAGTAGATGTAAATTAGGCAAATACACATCGTATAAATACAAATTTGGGATAAAATCTCTTTTCGCAAACTTCAGTGGAACGAATTAGTCCATTTTTCAAGGCTTGTAGAGAAAATTGCATTATCTTTCAAAATCAAATGGATTGCAGCAAATCTGACAGAAAAAATCTTTCATGAGTGCGTTTATCAACGACCACTGGATTCAGAGAAATGATGGTCATTATCCTCAGAACTAAAAAGATTTCTGCATCGATCAGTTGAAATATTTGTAGGATTCCTAAACCAAACCAGAACAACACCTAGAAAAGTTTTAGTATTCAATAAAATAAATTAAGCTAGAAAGTATTATTATCTCGATTAATATTACGAACGAAGATAATCAAATGTCAAGAAAACTCACCTTCCAAAACAGTATGATGAACTTCAAACTTGTAAGCACGATGAAGAGACAGTAGAGGAAAGCGTATCCAAGGAAAAGGATGAAGAATTTGTAATTGGTGAATGAGACGCAGTTGTTGACCCAGGGGCAATGGTGGTCCATCTTGAGGACACACGTACCGCAGACACTACAGTGGTGGGCGCGGTCGGGCTTGATATGGGTACATTTCTCACAGTACCTCACCGCTGAAACATCGGTACATTATAAAGAATAATGACTGCTAAGGAGATATAACGAATTTGTTCCAAATCGGACCATCTAGAAGAAACCATCCCGAGAAACTGGAGTAGGGCTAACAGACTGCCCTTTCCAAAAAAGGGTATAAGTACCTAATACATCCCGGTTAAAAAGATATGCTCCTAAATAGATCACGTTGGATCGTATTATGAGTAAAAATGAGATTTTATTAGGTTATTCATTATTAATAGCTCAACGTAATTGAGTGTTCAACGTTCTTCCATAGTTTTGTGTTCCCAATCCAGTGTTGCAGCCCACAGACAACATTGAGAGAGCTAAGGACGGGCCTCCAAACCTGGTCCAAGTAACTTCACACTCCCTCTCTCTGATGGACATCACAGGGACAGCAGCCAGCACTCGGACTACTTCACAGAAGCATATGGAGGGTCAAACCAAGATACATGTAGGCCACAAAGTACACAAACACCGGTTAGGGAGACCTACTAGCTCTTTTCGAAGTCTATATTGGGAGTGTACAGTTAGGGCCTCAACACCTCCTCTTTTATCAAACACAGTAGGACAGCCTCCAGTCACTGGTCCTTTTCAGGGACCTGTGCGGGGTACTGGAGGATTCCAGGATTTTCCTTATCCCTCACCACCCAACCACCATTACCTAACTCACGAGTACCAGCCTGCAGGACATCACAACCAGCCCTACTCTTCTTTCGGTCCAGAGCCAAACTATCTTCTAACTCCAAGAGGTGTATCTTCTGCAAGGGGAAAAGCTACACCACCATTTCTCCATAATGGAGGTCAGACGGAAGGTAATCAAGATTTGATACTTAACATTGGTGATTCTACATTGATCTACGAAGACATCAATTATTATAAAATATATTATCTGATGAAATTAATTTCACTAAACACACCTCCATTGATAGTTCTGTTGACGACAGGGAGTGATTGAGCAAAAGATTCGATGACGATCCTCGCAGTGTGCTCATTTTCGGGGTTCAAGACTTTTTCCAAGTCTTCACCAGGCAACTGAAACTACAAACCAAAACACAACTCCAATGTATTTCATTTTTGACGAATTTTGAATAAAATGAATGCAATGTCCTAAACTTTCGACTGGATCTTGATATCCATACGTTTGGGTTTGATATCACTGTTTGGGCTCCTGATTAGTGAGAATAGAATTTACATAATTAATAAACTGATTGAATTAATTAATTTTCAAATTATTCTTATTTTCACTGCTCTCAATGCGATCTCAGCGCATTCTTTTTCGGTTCAGTTCTTTTAATGTGACGTAGGAAAGGGCTTCTCAAGAGCCTTCGGAATACCGCCTGTTATTCAAACAGCTGACATTTCATTCCAAGTTTTCTTCATACCCGAATGATAAACTATTTTTTCTTTGTGTTGGCAGTGTTATTTTATTACAAATAAAAATACAAAGGCAGGAAAATTTGGTTTTCTCATACACGATAATTCTCCATTCACACAGAGAACCTCAAAAACACGTTTTTTTTTACCCTCAAATTTCACTCCGAAAATTCTGGCCAATGGTCTCATCCTTTCTTTTGTAATTTTTGTAGTTTGATACTTAATTAAGTTATGTGATACCAATTTCCTTTTCATGAAACATAGTAATATACAAATTAATCAATTAAAAAATCAATCAATTTATCAACGAAACATTGTGATATTCACTTTATATGCTACATAATAATATGAAATTTAATTTTCTATGCAACATAATGTGATTTCTACTTTTTATTCAACATAATAAAGTGATGATTCAAGTTTTCCTATTCATATTTTTTATAATTTTCCTTACAGATTTCTTAGCATTTTTCTCATATTTTCCTGGTAGAAAACTTTGAACAAAACAACTCCCTTATTTTTCGAACGTTTTAAAACGTTGAAGGTGTTAAAATTGACGCAAAATTCAATTGTTTACAACTTTTTAGTGTGGCAAACAACACTTCTGACAGTAAGGGCTCCAGATAGCAAGATATTATGCTGAAAAATATGAATTTTTAATGTTTTTCGGTGTTACAAACGTTAACGACCAACTCAAGGCATAGGAGCATAAATAGCTTATTCGGAATCAGCGTCAAATTACCGATAGGCTCTTAATTTTAATTTTGAACACCTAGATCCGTCATTTTGTTCCACTGTGCGGCGTCTCGCAACCACTGCTTTTAGTGATTATGTAGGATGGGCCAGGATGGAGAAATCTCTTCGGAGGAGTTATGTAATCACAAGCTCTTTCACCTTGTATGAATACAAGAGCACGAGTTATACTCCCATCACACCTTTAACTTTGCATTAACAGGTCGTTGATAGAAAAAACTCTGGGATTAAAGTGTTTGACTCACAAGGCAAACATTGAAGATAAGAGTTTATGAGTCAGATATACCTAGCTACAATTTCCTTTTGCAGACGGTCAAGGTTGGATACAAAATAGGGGTACATGTTGGATGTCAAAAAAATACTTAAAACAGGAGCTTTGATAACTAATTCCGGAAGGATTGCGAATTTACCTAATAGGAAGGTAGATCTTTATACCAACACCAAGCACAGCTTCTACCTGTGATGAAAACACACCCTAAAGAGAACCTACCCACGATAAAGTAGGAACACTTACCTAACCAAAAATAAGGATTACTCAGTGTTAGTAGGTAGACAGGTACTTCAATTTCAACATAAATAATGAACTGACCTTTTGGGGAACTGTAGCGATGGGCGTAAATATAGTTTGCCAGTACGCCCATAAGAATATCGCAAGGAAAAAGTGATATCCGATCAGGTAGATGATCTTTTCAATGGTTGACTGCACGGTAACTGAAAAATTCACAATTCAATAGAACATCACTGCAGTTGGAGTTCAAATCATATTTGTGGGGAGGTGAATGGGTATCCAACTATGTGCCTGACGGAAAAGGGGAACCAAAACTCACTTAAACAAAGCTGAACGACGTAAGCGTAGTACGACCAGACGATGACGGCGGCGAGGAATAGGACAGGAACCCATTTGGCTGAGTGGATGCAAATTTCGAGAACACCTCTTCTGGGCCTCAATTCAGAGCCTGAAGCCATGGTTTACACGCAGGAGTTTCAGAGAAGAACATAACACAACAATATTCGATTCAAAATTGTACAAAGAAAGCCCGAAATATGAGAAAATTTACAGAAGTTGGAACATTTTCAGTTCAGTTTGTCCAAGCTCAGTGTTGCCGGTTACGACAGTGTTACCAAAAAGCTGAATACTTGTTGCGATTTTTTCGGGAAAGCAAGAATTTTCATTTGTGGATAAATAAATAGAATGATTATTATTATGATAATAGAAGTCATAGAAATCAATAATAACTCCTCTTTTCCATGGTCATGATAGGTAACTTTTCAATTTTAGTAACACTCCTACTTTTCATGGAAGTAACTTTAACTCTTCTTCCGTGATTACTTCCATGATTCTCAGTTTGACGACCTTGTATTCAAAACACCAAAAAAAACCTTCCCACATGCATAACCTAGACCTAGAGCAGTTCCCATGTGTGGCATGCATGCGCCTTTGGTTCCTGTGATTGTCATTCCAATTTAAATTCAATTTCGTAATAGTGGTAATTCGGTAGTTAGTGTATCATATTCGTTAAATATCCAAATGCATTTAGGTAGGTGAGGTACATCTAAAGATAATGTTGATCGTTGATCACGGCTGTGTAAATTGATCGTTCAATGTTGGTGAGCTGTTGACTCTTGACTGTTAGTTGTTGTTCCATAACGTAAACCCATCATGGGTTTACACAAGAAACACGGGCCCAAATCCGACAAAAAGAGGAAATTCAATAAGAATGGTCCGAAAGGAGGGAAGGAAAAACATTCCAGCAAAGTTGAACAGCAGCGGAAACCCGCTCCGGTCGAAGTGGAAGATCGTTGGAAGAAGGTAACTGGATTGGATCTAGCTACTCACCTAAATAATGCCTTAGATTTATTGAAATTCTCAATCTCAACATCTCGAAGTACTTATGATTAAAACTAGCGGATCACATAGCTCCGCATCCATCGTCAAAAATACCTATTGCGAAAAAAACTTATTTACAATTTCTAAAGTAGGTACTAAGGTACATTATTCCAAAGAAAATCCGGTACTTGAGTATTAAACGGAGGCCACCTAACCTACAGAAATATTTCGTACCGGATACCAAAAATAACTACATCATTGGAAAGAACTCACTTTAATAGATTTACTCACACACTTTAGATCACTCATTATTGAAACACGTATAGCAGTAGTAGCGCACGGCAATAAATCACTCAGTACACTGACCAGACACAGTGACAGGCGATGACAGGTAATGGCGCGCGCTCCGGTCAACTTTGAACCTTGGCCTACTTGGAGGGGATTCTGCGAGTAGACACAATATGACTCATCTGATAACGCTCGACTCACAACAATACTAGAATAGTTCTACTACAACATCTATAACAATTTAACCTTCTATAAGTGCCGCGGCGCGTTTCGTAATGGTGGCCTCCGTTTAATACTCAAGTACCGAAAATCCCTCAAAGGACAAGGCCTGGGAGTGGGAAATTTCAAGTATACAATAGAATAGAATTTAGAGGTAGGTACGCTATACAATTTTTGTTGTTGTTGACTTAGTGTGTGTAAATTAGATTCTAATTTGGAGTAAAAATGTAGTAGGTACGTGCTTATTAATTTATTTCATCATCAGTTAGGTGTTTATCATAGTGTATGATTAGGAATGAGGGAAATTAGCTTCGAATCGAGTGAACATGTGTCCCAGAAAGTTTGTAAGAAGATAGGTGTTAATGTTTCACTTTTTAGCTAGAAGGTAGCAAAATCGTTTCTGTACACCGTGAAGAATTGATGTTACGAGGATTTTCTCGTTCGATCATGAACAGTGGCTACTATTGATTCAACTACAATGAAATTTGTAAGGGACCGTCTAGGGAATAACATGCACAATCCCTGAAAATCGGGATAATTTCATTCGCTTATCGCGTGTTCAAGTGATTCAACTACTGTACAAAATCTGCGACGAACCTAGTGCGCATATTGAGGTCACAAATCCCTGTTCCAACCGGGTTACTCTTTTCACCATTATTGCATGTTCCTAGCGCGCTCCTCATAATAACTCAAGAACATTTTGAACTCATTGCTATAGCTTCAACACGAAAAGTTTGTCAGGAACAAACTTGAATGCCTGGAATTGGTCTTTGTGATCTAATTTGAATCTTCGTCCTCCAAACAGGTTCCTCGACGTCGAGGAAAGCCGATGTTCAAGTTGCCTTCGGTCCCAAAAGAGCTGGCTGAGAAGCACTCAAGAGGCGATGGTATTTCCGACGAACATGCGAATAAATTAGTTAGTAAAACCTACAAGAAGAAGACCCTGGTGAGGGAGCAGAAGGTGAAGTGGGCAGAAGAGGTGGCTGCTCGAGCAGAACTGCTCCTTACAGAAGAACCAGGGTAATTTATTATTGCTCATTCTTCCTCCAACAGGTTGTTTCGATTTATAAATGTAGTTTTGTTCACTTTCCACGGCAAGGGATTTACTGTGGGTCTGGATCTTTGTTATCCTAAAATTTCCTGTATATCTACAGTGTATCCTATTATCATTATCCTATAATTTCATTTAAATTATCCTATAATTTAAATTATAGGATAACAATGATTCTGACCCACAGTAAATGCCTTGCCATGGAAAGTGAACAAAACTACGAAAAAAGTATGTTAAGTACATCAATTATATTGTCGACTGTATTCTACAGGTCAAAAAATGGCAAAAGTTTCATACATAGTATTGAGACTGTATAATATTGATGTACTTAACATGCTTTTTAATTGTCTGTCATTCAACGGTGTACTCTTTTTTGCGTGTAAGTTCTAAGGTGGCTAAAAATAACCAAGTCACTCTTTTGTGGATCCCTGGCCATTGCGGTAACGAAAATGCTGATCGTCTTGCTTAAAAGGGATCAGTCTCTGTAAATAGGAGCCATAAAGCCATTGTTGGAAACAACCAAAAGCTGCCTACAGAAAGTGGCACTTATGAATGGGAGAACAGTGAGCGAATTTTGTATTCGCTGGACCTCCCAGGCCTATGACAGGCGACACTTTTTGCAACGTTCTCGAAATCACGCCAAAAACGTACTCGAATTAACGTTCTCGAAATACGCCCTAGAAAGACGTTTGAATAATACTTAATTGCAGGCCTATTAACAGCCCACCGCCCTCTTCGATATCACCTGAAGGAAATAGGCAAACTAATGGTAATGCAGCCTGGAGTTGCATTGAAGGGGTCCGGAACTCAGACTTCATAAGTCCCCTACTCTCATATTTAAAAAAAACTCCATTCTATATCCATTTTCTTCAATTTTCTTAATGCTCCCTATGCGTTCGAGAGAATATTATCGACAGTAGAAGAGACAAGAAGGAAGAAAGCTACTGGTTGCAACACATACTTCCAAGATTAGATTCCTACTTTGTGCGATTTCAAAGATGAACGTAACTTAATGGTATGGTAATAATATTGTGTGATTATACGTATAGGTACAATTACTACACTAAATTATTATTACTAGGATTACAATATATTGTTAGAGTAGGTATATAAGCCCAGCCGTTCAGTTTAAGCAGGAGATTTGACAAACTTGGAAATTAGAGTTTTCTCTCTTTGAGACATGAAACAACGTGAAATTTGAATGATTGAGTCTACAGTGTCATACTATGAGTATTGTAAGTACAATGTATCATAAATCTGCAGGTTTCTTCAAGCAAATGAAGGAGAGGTGACCAAAAGGCTGACCCAGAGGCAGATTGCCGCTCACGTTGATATCACCAGTGCCACCAAATATTTCGAATTGGACCTAGATTTCGGCCCTTACAGGCAAGTGGT
>JAEMON010000008.1:4053291-4066593 GCA_030264115.1 Lygus lineolaris | reverse complement strand
AATGTGTAAAAATATGTAGCATCAAAATGGTCTGAATCGACTGGAAAGGGTTCAAAACGTATAGTGGTTAAAACCAATGACGATATCTGGTTCCAGGATGTATAAATGGGAATACATGGAAATCCCAGCCCTACTGTTGATCAATTGGCTCCCTATAACTTGGAAAATAAAATATACCTAGGTAGGTATACCTCTCAATCATGCATGCATGCGGAGGATAGTTTCACCTTCTAACTTTTGTCTCAACCTCAATAGATTCCACAATTGCCTCGTAGTCATACATACCTATGTTAACTCATTTACCTCTGGATCGGTAACGTTCTGTGGGAAATGGCCAGAAGTGTCCTCGCGCGTATGTTACGCGCTCTGGTGACGAGGGGCGTCCGTTATGGGCCGCACCAGTTGTCGGCTAGTGTTACACTGGAACTTGGTCGGCTTATACGCATGGTCAATCACTGGGACACAGATGCCCGTCGACCCGGAGAATCCCTCACGTCGATGCTGTCCTCCATCATCGGACTGATAAATCAGAGAGACAGCATCCCAGAAGACAGAACACTCAGAAGACAGATATGACTCCAGAATCCCATTCTGGCACAACCACCTAAGCCCCAGTCTAGCTACTCTACACTATCGAGTTTAACATCTGATGAGCTTACCTAACAATTTGTAAGGGATGTGTGTTTGTTGATATGTACACACCATTGTATGATCTGGCCAAGAAGTGATGGATCGAGTTTTCATAATAAGCTTGATTGAAACTTATCGGGACACTCAAAATTTCGCCTAGCCTGTGGCACTTGCGCCAGTTTCGACATCACAGTGGGCCTATGAGGCCTGCAAATATCCTATTACCTGGACTAGTTACCTACCTTGTATTGTGGCTGAGGCATAAATTGACCTCTGAGGCCATCAGAATCTGGTCTGCTGAAAAATACAGTAACTAAACAATTTATTATAAGTATAAACTTACTGGTAAGTACTGAGTTGACATGGTTGAAATTGTAAGGTCACGGGGCACACGCTCGTTTTGACACGTTCAAGGCTCATGAAACTTCCATGTCTGGTTTATAACATCAGACCAATATATTATGCTCTTTGCTCTTTGATGCCTTCTCATGTCCAGAAAGTTAGACACAACAATAAGCGGGGAAAATTTTTACTGATTTAATTTTGATCTTGTTTTTGGAAGGGTAATTACTTCTGTTCTACGCCAGATTTGAATAATCACAATTTATATTTCAGCTATTACGCCATTATCAGGTTTAGATTACTGCTCAAGACATCACCACATCACAACCACTTCTCGAGAAGAAGATGACTCTCCCTTGTAACCTTGTTTGAATTTGTTTGTGCATTGTCAGTTTTTGTTTTTTAGAATCCTGAATTCTTGGTTTTGAGTTTTGTTGATTGTCAGCTTGTCAGTTTTTGTTGTTTTTTTTCTTTTCTCTCTCAGTTCTGTTTAGTTAGTCAAAAGTGGTTGTGATGTGGTGATGTCTTGAGGAGTAATCTAAACCTGATGATGGCGTACTTAATAGCTGAAATATATATTGTGATTATACAAATCTGGCGTAGCACAGCAGTAATTACCCTTCCAAAAACAAGATCAACATGGGGTTCTACGAACTGAAGAAGAAAACACTCATCAAAATTTATTGATTTAATCATATTAATCACCAGAGATGCCATGGCGAATATTACGTGAGTAACGTTCGTGACGTGACTCCCTGCTACTTCTTTTTTGCCCCACATGACTCGTTATGGATTGCACATAACTGCAGTTATGTTGCTTGTTAATCACAAACTAACTCGGAAGATACCTAATAAGCAAAAATGTTGAATCAGAACCAATTAAATATCCTACAGAGGCGTCAATGGCTGTCGAATCCATGTCTTCTTTCTGGGATCTGGTGAGGAGTAGTAGCTTTCACTCAATCGATGATTCCTCCCACCGTAACGAAATCATGTTCTTTCATGCCCAACTCCGTTCAGCGAGAAAAGCCATAAAACACGGAAAAGTAATAACTTCGCGATTTCTTCCACTTTTTTCTTCGTTGAACCTCCACGTATAAAACCATTTTTCTTTCTAGTAGAACTTACTCGAATCGCCTTTCACTTCAGATTCGATCCTTAGTGACCTCGATAAGTACAATGGCCTCTCACAATAGGTATCGATTGTTTTCAGCATCCGATATTGGTTCCAACTTTTCCCAATGAATTAACAACCTGGTAAGACGTATTGTAAGCGTATAACCGGTGAGCACTTTCGAAATGGTAAATGACAGGATTGTAAGAGCAGCAGCTAGCGGTGATGAAAATATCTAGCCCCTTATTGTGTCATAGAGATAACATTGTGTATGTAATTATTGTGATCTATCGAAGAGGTACAAAGTAGTTTTCCATAAAACTTGGTAAGGAGAGATGAACGGTGAGGATGTAAGAGCAACAATTTCCAACTGGTGTGGGACATAGTTGTAATTTTGAATTTGCAGTACATGAGAGTAAAATTCGAGGCCTTTTGACTTGAGGGCATGCATCTCGCTAGGATGAGTTCTGAAGGATTTACAACTTGATTTTTATGCTTGCTGGGTATAACTTGATTCTCTTGAATGCCAGAAGCAAAAACGACATTGGAGTTATTAAGAAATTGAGGTGTATTTATTAGGTAAGTATCTATAAAGATTAAAATCAAACCGTACCATCACTCAGAGGTGAAAACCTGAGATAGATTTTCTGCTCGCGAATAGGGAATCACCTAGAATCACGACTCCAGCAAAAGTGGTCAGGAGATCTATTATTAAGGACCTCTTGTTTTCCCACGTTCGTTTATAGTTGGTGACCGAAGAAAATTCAGCAGTAGTTACAGGAATACAATTTGTGACAGGACTTGTGACAGCTAAAACGAAAGTGACAAGACCGCCAGCACAAACTTGAGAATAACAGAGATATTTTTCACGTCAACTTTCTTGGATGGCGGCATGGGTTTGAAGAGTGAAGTTTCTTTGATGGAAGCCTACCTTCACCTCCACTGTAGTTAACAACAAGTGGGCGTGGCACTCAGCTTCCTCGTGTTCAATGGCGAACATGAATTTCACCATCGTATTGATATTTCCCTAAACTGACAAACATCAATACTTTCAAGTGTTTTTCCTATTTATGTTGACGTTTTTATCGTTTTTAACGCTCTACGGCTACCGATTGCAATCGACTTCATGAGGAGTCATCTTGAGGGCCTCAACCTTCCAAGTTTGAGCTGAATCGGGCGTTAATATTAGATCGTGAGAAATCCGAGTTTGCGGAAATCAACGTTTGTACATTAGTTGAGGCTGCTGTATTATTGATTCGATACGGAGGCCATTTGGGGTCCAACCCGCACAGTCCCTGAAGATTTCATCAAAATCGGATGAAAACTGTAGAAGTTAGATGTGTGGATTCACAAACACTCAGACACTGAACAAAGTTTGTTCAGAAAGGTCTGAAACGTAAAATGAGAGTGGGAATTTTGCTTTCGAATTCAAAATGCTGAACTTAGGTAAGCAGTTCAGCTGCACGAAATCTGAATCTCCAAAGAAGGGTTGATATTTTCATTATTGATCTGTTACTGCTGATGTTGTGCTCCGAAACAGATTATTAAATCTTCACATTCCTGCTTTTGTGCTTAGGTACGCAGTTGATTTGTAAGCTAATGCAGTAATGGATGGGGATTCAATGACCCGTTCAAACCCATCTCACTACATGGTGTTCAAGAGAGACATATTGCTCTTCCTTCCTTTCAATGGCCCCATTTATCAATTTGTTAATGTAAAGTGCTTCTCCTTAAGCATTGATTCATACGCCGATAGAAGAGCCGAGCGTTTTATAATGGGTGACAGGCTTTGGGCAGAGTCACGCTCGTGTCAGCAGCTAATTTACGACTTTCGCGACTCCTTTTCGCGCCTGAATACATAATTTATGAAGGCCCTGAGGGTAAATTATGTGGGTAAACAGTGCTGGAACCGTTGCATCTCCCTCAGGTACGTATGTGTAGCCCGCAGTGGGGCACAGTGGCTCAAATTCCCGACAGTTCCGCGCTAACGGCCAGGAGTTCCTTATGAATATTCAAACTTCTTCGGAAACTCTCCTTCCTTCTCGTAATATCTCGAAACAACTGTTGTTGTTAACGGCTGATTAGGACTCTTCCTTAATTAATGGAAACGGTCCTTGAATCCTCTGACATACTGGACTCCTGAGTGATGCGGGTGTTACTGGGTTAGCGTGCATCAGCAATCCTGTGTAGGTTTTCTCCTCCTACAAAGTGCTTGTTTACTGCATTTTCGTCATTTGGCGGTTTGGTCATGATGTAGTTTGCTTAATTTGGTTTTCTGGTGGTTTTTGGTGGTCTTTTGTCCCTGTGTTTGTCGTTTGCCTCAGTACTGGATTGTCCCATTTCTGCCCAACGTTGCGAGAACGAACATTATTTTCAAGCAACAAAACAAAATATTTAAGTGGATACGTTCGACGACTGGCTATTTTAATCGTGTTCCATGGCATTTAAAAGATTTTTCTAGTGGGTTTGCGGGATCTTGTCTACGGTTTCGAGTATGCTGCGAATTTTAGAAAATGACTACCAAACACACTTTTTTGATGGCTGCAATAAATATTTTTTTGTGAATTTCCCATCCTTTTCGCCTGAGAATTTCGTCTTGTTCATTGAATTTTAGAGCACCCTTAAGGTGAATAATTAAGTTTACAGATATAAAACCGTTTTGAAAGTACCAAAAACGAAAAATAATGTTGCGTTTTGGCCTGAAACAGGGGATGTGACGACGAGAGCCAACTCTAGCCTTACATGCCTCATTGGTCAGGAATAATGAATAAGAACCGGTTTTAGGAAGTCAGGGATTATCTCCACTTATCTGATAATGATGGTCTGGATAAGACCGACAAATTTGAGAAACCCATTGTTTCATCAATTGAACGGTTCGGTATATTTTCGCACAAACATTCGATTGATGAACAAAATGGTTCCTTATTTCGGCCGCCATTCGTGCAAGATGCCCATTAGAAGAAAATCATTGAGATTTTTCCTATGCTGGGGCAAAGTGATGCAAGTCTGGTGCTAGGAGAAAGAGTTGTGCTGGACATCTCTCAGATGTTCTATACCCTGGAAATCACGAGGTATTTTTCGATAACTCTCGTTTCGATAACTGTCGTTTGTGCTTGTTGAGTGAAAAAAGAAATTTCACCAATTTTAATGCTGAAACCATAAGTGATCCACCAGTTGTATAACCAGATTATCTACGAGTATAAACATTTAAATTTCTTATAATTACCTAATAATTATATGACCTAATAATTACATAGTTAATTAAAGTTATCGCAAGCTAAACTGCATAAATAATTGTGATTTTTTTTTTGTCTTGGGCAGAAATTTCTGATTTGGAAACTAAAAAAAATTCTGAAATTTGAAAAAAGAAGAAAAATTCTCATTTCGGAACCAAAAAAAATAATTCTGAAATCAGAAATTTTCTCACTCAGAAATTTCTAAATTTCTGATTTGGAAACCATGGTTGATTCTGCTTCGAGTTTCAGCAGCTCAACATCACCGTGTCGCCTTGGAATGGATTTACTCGGCTTAAATTTGCCTTTTATTAACATACCCATCGCGTAAAATCACTTAAGTTCTTGTTTGTAGCACTATATTGTCCATTATAGTCAGTAACCATAATAAATTCCACTGAAAGAAAACAAATGAGGGAATCTGTAGGTGGTTGGGTCCTGCTTCGCGAGATTACCTTCCACCTAAGAGTTTCTACTTTTATAGCCATCTTGGTCCAAAGACATTTTGAATTGAACGTACTCCCCATTGCCTCACAACGCCAACTATTATTTCTTCATGGTTGTTCGTACGGGACTCAAACTCCTCCTTCTATTAGGTCTTTGTCTTTTTCCCTTTCTCTCCGAGCGACCGATTCGCGATGGACGACCGGACAGAAATAATCTGCCGGTTCGCCACGGATTGTCGACTGAAGCAGTGCGCTGCGCTGTGAAAAATCCGGATCAACAACCGAAAAAAGACGGTCTTGCTTGAATGAAATCCACTTTTCGTAATTTATTCCATTGAATATTCTTCAACAGTCAACCAACAATGGACTCTTGGCTGATTATTGGTGAGTGTTTTTGGGTTTAATTTGTGGGTTTAGGGTGGAAGTACTCTCGGCTTGCTTCCTTTATGTAGATTTATTGTTCAGTTATCCATCCGACATTGTTTCATCAGGGTTTAATCTTCTTGACGGTGCGTTCTTGTCCGCCTTGTCATTTGTCAAACTAGTTCTTGCAATTTTATCATTTTTAAATTTAAATATGAACATTTTAAACATAACAACACCCATTCCACATCTTCCGTAGAGCAATGAAGCATACCCTATACCTAAGGTATTCACCAACCTAATGTTTTGACAGATGACAAGGCACAAGTCCGCACCGTCACGTAGATTAAAATCCCTGATGAGGCAACAAAATTGTTGCGGAACATGTCGGATGGATAACTGAACAATAAATCTACATAAAGGAAGCAAGCCCTAGAGTACTTCCACCCTCAACCCACAAATTATTGAGAAGGCCTTTGTCTATGCAAGACTTGAGAGGGATGCCAGTTCCGTCAGTTCTTCTTCCATGTGTGTACTAAATTTCGTTGAGTAATAATAATCCCTCTTGTTACAAACCCTTGAGAAGGGTGCTCATGGCAAATTGTCAAAATTTATCTGATAAAATTTTATTAGTTTTCACTTCAATCCACAACCCGTTTTATTTCAACAAATTCCAATGTCTCCAAACTTCTTCAGTCGAAGACGAAATGATTTCTAGGTTTTGTCAATCAAGGAAAGCAGTTTTGTCCCAAACAGCTGGTTCAACTATACATCTACCTTCACAATATCATATTTGGGAGTAGAAGAGCCTTTCACATTGTGGTTAGAGAGTTACTTTAAAAGTCGTCCGCAGAGAGTGAAAATAGGAAATACATGCAGTGACCCGTCCTCGTCTCAATTCGGCATTCCGCAAGGCACGGTGCTCGGCCCAATCCTGTGCATAGCATTTATTGATGAAGTCGGGTAGAGGGGCAGATAGTGGCATTTTTTGATGACGATATGGTGCTGGTGACAAATGGAAAAACATGGGAAGGTTCCATGATGAAAGCCGAAAGTAATCCGGATACATTTATGGCTTTACTTAACCGAAAGGGAATGAAACTTAAATTTAATAAGATACAATTTAAGGCCTTCTCCCTTAGGCCTCCGATAGAGCACATCGGAGAAAGTATGAAATACCACAGTGAAAATTGTGTCATAACTCCAGGGCTGTGCATGTCCATCTATCAACCGTGTTGATTGTTGTTGATTAAGTACCTGGGATTGATATTAGATGACCGTCTGTCATGGGAACATCATGTTACTAACCTTAACAGCAGAGGCTAAGCGGCGGAGGCTAATTCCTATATATGTTCAGAATTTCGTAACTTCTTACAAAAGAATAGGTACATTGAAGATTTAAATAGGTGCATTTTGTACTCGTGTAGTCGTTGAAGATATGGCATAGTCTGTTGGGGTAGGGCAGTAAAATCACTGGTGAATCCTCACTCAAAAAATGTTGATGAAACTCATGCTCAAAAAGAGTCGACATTTTCCAACGCAGGATTTGTTCGGATGTTTCAAAGTACCAACGATTTTTGAACTCATTGACAAAACGTGGACCATACAAGTATATATAATGAGATGTCAGAAGGCAAACTAGCTAAAGTCACACCCTCAACCCGTTCAGGTTCGGTAATGACGCTGGAAGTTGTGTTTAGAAGCACCACTTTTGCCCAGAGGTCACATCGATACATTAGAGAAAAACTATTCAATAAACTTCTGGAAGAACATAAACTTTCTCCTACATTACTAATTTTTAAAAGAAAAGTTAAACGGCAAAAACCTAGTTTAACATGACTGATGAAAACAGAACTTTATTTCAAAACACGATAAATGAAAAATTGATATTATTTCAAATAAAGCAACCTAACTTCGACGTTTATTTCAAGAAATATTTCGAACAATTCCGATTGAAATGAAAACAACGATCAGCGTGAAATATATTGAACCCATCCGAGTGTTTCGTCATGGAAGAAACAGAAACTGTTTCTTCCATGGTTTCGTTCTTTCAAGAACATTGCTTGAGGTCACTACGGGACCTTCCTGGAACATACTTCTGATACCCACTGCCATGGACCTATGCCCTCTGAAAACACTCGATTCCAGGGACAGTGCCCTCTCATGGTAGTAGGCAGGTACATGTAGGGACATACCTTGCATTCTTAAAAATGGGGTACGTGAGGGAGTAGGTAGTTTTCTAGAATTTCCCACCACGCAATATTTGCTTCCTTACTACCGAAGGTGAGAAGCTACGTATTCGTGCAAGAAATTAGAAACATGTTTGTCCTTCAAAATGAAACATTTCTACCTGCTTTCAGAGCTTTTTGTATGTCAGCCGGTCTGTTTGTCTGACGGTCTGTCTGTGGTCATCCTTGTCCCAGGGAAAAAGAAGATGAATTTTTCAGGAACTGCGCGGGTTAGACCCAAGACGGTCCTGTAGGGTAGCCTGTGCACATGCGCAACCGTGAATTTCCTTAAACTACGATTTCTCAGTTCCTAATGGACCGATTTTACTAAAATTCGTGCAAGAAATTGGAAACATGTTTGTCCTTCAAAATGAAACATTTCCGCCTGCTTCAGAGCTTTTTTGTATGTCAACCAGTCTGTTTGTCTGACAGTCTGTCTGTGGTCATCCTTGTCCCAGGCAAAACTACATGAAGTTATGGTCCGATTTTGACGATATTTTTAGATAGATTGTCCGGGTGATGCCCTTCACGGTCTCCTATGAATTTTATTGCCGTTGGTCCAATGATAGCTACTGCTTTTTCATTTAGGTAAATGACTAACCTAATTATTTCTTGAAAAATGGGATGTTCACGTTATAGGGACCAACCCGTCTTCAAACATTCCCTGTATTCGAACTCGAACAGCTCGTGACGAACTCGAACCCGAACTATGATTTTCGAACTCCAACTCGAACCGAAGAGTCTCAAAAATTCGAACTCTAACTCGAACCTGAACTTTCCATAATTCGAGTTCGAGTTCATGGGTCCGAAGCACCTCTAGAGAGGAAAGTTCCATTCATCGTCAGTCTTTTTGGTATGTTTCTATAATGAATAAGCCTATCTATACGGTAAATGGTTTTCACGCTTTCGTGACTAACAAGAAGTAGGTAGACAAAACGAAAAATAATATCTTTTTGTAAGTTACCGCCGGCCACAGTTAATCGAAAAACTCCGCTGTTTAGAATTTACATGATGTGGAACCCATCAAATTTTTTCTCAAGTCTCCACAACTGTAAAAGGCATTCGTTTCTATGCAATATTTTTATCATCCCGTTCACCACCCCCTATAAAACTACTAACCTCAATGTATTACTTTCTTGGAAACATTTTCCTTTCTCTCTCGTCTCGTGTGAAAATGGACTTTGTTCGGCTCTACTCGTATCATACTCAACAGCCTACAGGCAACACACTCTTTTATCACATAACAGACCTAAACAGTAAAATAGTAAATAACGAAAGTATCTGATTTTACCAATATATTAGGCAAGATTGTAAATCCTCTCTGTAATAACCTAAAATCCAGAACTGTGTCCTTAGCTCATTCTCCAAAACTTTTCAAAGCATATTAAGATTTTCCTGAAAGTATGACAGAAGACAATATTTAGGATCTGTATAATTAGGTATTAATTCAGTTGCCTAAAAAAATTTAAAAACTTTTCCATGTTTCCTCGAATTTACGGAACGCATAGGTCTGATTGAATCGATGATTTTTTAAACCAACTAATTTTTACAGGAGAGCCAACGATTTTCGTTACTTATGTGTGGATAAAAATCTGAATGTTTCATATTTTACTTCCGAGTTTACCAAAGTTAACAGAAGCTTTGTTTTCACTTTTCTCCAGATGAAGTCCTTTTGGAACATTTTAGCGAATTTTTCAAGAAAATGAAGCTATTGCAATGGCTTCAACATTTTTGTAATGCAAATTTTTGAAAATTTTCTTCATGGAAATCCGTTTCAGACCATTCTAAAACAATTTCAGTATCTAACCGAGGAATCGAGATTAAAAAAAAAAAAACACAGATTTTAAATGTCAATATTATCAAAACAAAGGATGAGTTCGTTAGCCAGAATTTTTTGGAGTACTCCAAGGGGTCAAATTTTGAAAATTTAGAGTCAAAAATCGCTTTAAAAAAATTTGTTTTTGAGGTTGTTGGTGTAAATTACCATCTTAAACATAGGTACCTATATGAACATGGTGGTACATCAACTCATGGTAAATTACCATCTTAAACATAGGAACATGGTGGTATATTCAGAATCAGCGTAATATTTCCTACAAAAATTTGCTCATCAACTCATGCTGTATGAATGGAACTTTTCTATCTCGCTTCCCAAGGAAAGTAGGAAGTAGGTAGGTCTGGTAGAGACACCATGTGTTACAAGCATACTTTATTAGTCAACCATCAACAAATCAATGCTAATCAACGGAATGAAGGGACATTCAGAAGGTGACTGAGTTCAGAGTAACATAGATAATCATTGGAATTTTACTTAATTGGACAAAAGTACTTTACCGGCGAAATTATTTTCCGTATCCGCTATCTCAGGCTTTTCAACTGCGTGTTCTCTGTCAACCCGTTTTTCCTTCAAGAAGATTCCCAAGCAATGAAAAAAGTGGATTGAGACCATTGAAGATCCCTTCTTGAGAAGAAGAGTAACCGAGCAATCAATTACCTCTTGAGGAAGTCAACAACCTCGCGGACTCGCCAGCACCACCCCCGCCTCGTCCTGACCCCCTTCATCGCATTCTGCTCCACTTCATGCGTCTCATCCCTTGACAAAAATGCGGTTTTACCATGAACAGAGTCGAATTTCCATTTCGGAAGTAGGAAACAAGACCGCAGAGACAGTTTCCTTCTTAGGTTGTAACCTACATATAACGAGTCATTATTTTTCTGTACCTATTCTGTGGTCTCAAAATCGCCTACCTACGATTTCGAATCTTTCTCCTCATGTTTCTTTTCTATAAGTAGTACAAACCGAAGTAAAGTAGATAAAGTGAGTACCTTCAAACTGGTTTGATCGGTTTTGAAAGAAGTCCGTTTTTTTCGACTCATGCTGAATCTCACAGCAAAAACGACTGGAATTCTGTACGAATAAATCAGATTGTTTTTCCCAGGTAACCTGAGATAATATCGAAAAATGGATCTCACCACTCGATTCAGCGTGAAATCGTCAGCCAAATTGTGTGGGCAGTACAGCATCCTCTCTTTTGTAACAAGGACGTATAGAATCGGTTACTTGAAACTTCGCCAAATATAAGCTAACGCATGTAAAGTTCGAGCATGCGCAGTAGCTATAACTGAATTAGGCTATCGTTTTGGAAGCAGCCAACAACTAGTTACCGTTCGAATTTGAGCGAAATCGGTCCATTAGGAACTGAGAAACCGTAGTTCCATTTTGCGCAAGCGCACACGCTATTAGTGGTCCGAGGGCGATAAAATCAATAGTAGACCGTCTAGGAGCTACCCCGCTCAGTCCCAAAAAATGTCATCAAAATCGGACCAAAATTTAGTACAGTTTTGCCGGTGACAAGTAATTGCCACACACGAGTACAGACCGACATGGAACCAAAAATTGTTCAAAAAGCTTTGAAACTCAATAAGCAAGTGGGAATTTTGATTTTTGAGGGCAACATTGTTTTTACTTCTTGTCTTCGCTTGCTTACTTCGAATACATAGCTTCTGACCTTCGACAGTGAGGAAGCAAAAATGTCCCAATATTGTGGTAGATAACTTTCATACAACTTAATTAATTAATCAATAAAGAAGGCGATTCTGCATATTAAAGCGCACCTGCTCAAAAATGTGATTGTTGGTTTCTACGGAAAACTCTTGACGGGTAGCACTAGCCGACTGTTTTCTTATTTCCAATCTCATTGAATCACCATTGATCTGGTACACCCTGTATTGTAATCCCATGAGAGGAAGTAAGTTTTAAATCAGCGTCAATGTGATTTTTTACGCAATGCCGTATTCAACTTTGCTTCTGAGTCTACCAAGGTATTCTTAGCGAAAGCATTCACGTTTTTTCCTGCGTTTCACTCATAGTAAATAAATTTAATATTCATATATTTCATAATTCATATACACATTAGCTTTGTCAATCTCTAAGCACAAGCTCTTCGGGGAAATTAGGTTCACAAACCATGGTGATACCTCATAGCATAGGTATTGTTTGAATAAATTGGTCTGGAAATAATTATTATAATATTATTCATTCTTTCGTTACAGGTCGGGTAGCGTTCGAAAAGCTCACAGAACTGGACTACCGGGGGAACACGTACTTCACGATTAAGAATCTTTCGCTCTACGAATGCCAAGGATGGTGCAGAGAAGAACCCGATTGCCAAGCTGCGTCATTTAGGTAATTACAAGTATTCGAAATAGCTGGCAGATTTGATTATTTAAGAAATGTTATGGGGACGTTTACAAGTAATAGACATCGTTTGACTATCTATGTTTGATCGTCTATTACAAGTAATAGACATCGTTGACCTGAACATCATGGATATCAACATTCGATCAAGTATTTTCAATATTAACCGATGAAATACCTACCTATATGAAAGTATCTGTGTGAATATTACGACCATATCCAAGTGTCCAGTTACTGAGTAGATGATGTGATGTCATTGTTATATACTATTTACTCAACTTGCCTATTACAAGTTGCAAGTTACAGCTATTAGCTAAATTAAGCATGAATACAGTATTCCTACCCTAAAGGAAGCTACTATGGCCAGATCATAAGCCCCATTTCCAGGAGTTTTTCTAGTTTACAACTAACCGGGGCACGATAGGCAAGCTTGAGGTTGCACTGATGTTACCCACGTTTGCGTTCCTGTGTTCTTCCAGGCGCTACCGGTACAGCAAACCTTCGTTATATGGTCGTCAGCTTTCATTGAATTTATATTTTCTTTGTCAGGACTTTTTTTAAGTTACAACATGTAGGTGCTATGACAATAAAGGTCCTTGTGTTTTCGATTAAAAACTGTATTTTACTCTGAGGGGCTTTCGATCAACCCTCTGGTGGTCATTTTCAAGTCTGATCCTGCCCAGAGAGCTCTCTACCTGCGGTTGAGTTGAGATAGACAACCAGAGGGTTGATCGAAAGCTCCTCAGAG
>JAEMON010000008.1:3776046-3788367 GCA_030264115.1 Lygus lineolaris | reverse complement strand
ACTTTTTCTTTATCATTCCTCAGCTCTAGACAAGTGTGTGACAGAGGACTGCCTTTACGAGCCATACTTGATTTGGATGGGTCTGAACATGGGTTTCATTCTTATTGGATCCTTCATGGTGGCATACATAGAGGTGAGTTAGTTTGCTGTATGATGCAGTATTCCGTACTTGATCACAAATTACTCGACCGCATTGATATTTTTATAAACTGACTCATCAGCAATAAAGAGAATTTTCCTCTCATTATGTTGACGTTTTTTCGCGGTTTCGCATGCTTACAGATCCGACTTTGAAGAAATTCGTTGGAGAATCATCTGGGGCCGATTCCCAACTACCCTCCAAATTTGATTACTTATGTAGATAGAAATCCGAAGTTCACTTTTCGTCTTGCGTAGAGGTTGGACCTTCTTAGGAGATCATGGGCCTAACCCACACAATTCCTGGTTATGTCTTCAAACTCGGATGGAAATATTGTTGAGGTTTAGATACGTATGACTCCAAACCTAAACACACAAAAACAAAAACAAATGTTCTGAGATGATCAAAATTTGAAATGCAAGAGGAAATTTTGATTTTGGAGAAGACAAATTTTTCACCTCCCAAAAGCGATCTCATAGGATCCGATACCTTGGTACACTTTGAAGGAAGATCCAAATTTAAATGTAGTTATTCACTAGGCTTACTGGGTATAATTGGCTCATACAAAGAACTTTATTTCGTATGACTTTTGTTCGTAAGTTTAGGTATATTTTGACTCACTTTTTTCAGTTCATACAACAATCAATTCGTAATATTTAAACCTCTATTACTGTGTCAGCACCATTTGAAAAACGCATAATTTTGCGGGTTCGTCGCATATTATGAACATACCGGGGAATTTGTGTCGATTTCTTTTATTCTTTCAATGGAAAGATCTCATTGAAAGCATTCCAAACAGGTGCAATAAATGTTGGCTATCCAAATGGAAATGGAAGAGAAAACGGTGAGTAAAAATGTGAGGCCATGACGTCATACCACCCGCGCCCGTCTGGGGTGCTGGCATCCGTCCAGAGATGACGTCACACGTATTGTCGCGATCGCGTTATGGAATTCCAAGCTGAAAATTGGCACAGCGTGGCTTTTGTAACGTACAAAATCCGTTTTCGTGGTCAAAATTCGACACAAATTCCATTGCTGACTTTTTCCTAGGTAGGTTTGAAAACACACTCTCTAGACATTAGAATACTTGCGTATATCGACAGCCTCGCTGCAAAAGCCTGTAAATACAATTTTTTTTCCGAAAATAAGGTTTTGAGCGTTATTGGTTAATGTGGGCCTTGCGCACACGCTAGTAAGAACAGAATCAAACTACAACTCTCCATTTCTTCTCTATGCCAGTTTGTAATAACCTGTAAGTTAGAAACCTCTCCATCACAGAGCAAAAGCCTGGAAGTCGCTGTGACACAAATGAGAATTCCAATAAAACTGTTCGTAGAATACAGGATTTTACACCCACATGGCGTTATCGTTTTTTTTTTTTCAACTTAAAGGATTTTCCCTTTACCTTTTTTTCTGTCCCCTGGAAACTTTCAGGTTCTGAACTTACAGGCTTTTGCAACGCAGCTGTCGATATGAACCTGAATATTTTATTGGAACGTTTGGTGGCGTCATAAGTCTCGATTCCTTTCTAGCCTGTTGCAGCTGGTAGTGGAATCCCTCAAGTTAAATGTTACTTGAACGGCGTGAAGATTCCGAGGCTGGTGCGATTGAAGACGCTGTTTGTGAAAGCGGCAGGAGTTGTGTGCACGGTGGTGGGCGGACTAACTGCAGGCAAAGTAAGTAGAAATTCAATTAGAGGGAATAGAAACGAGTGAATGCTTGTACTCGCAAAAGTTTGAGTAAACACTCGCGAATGAATGAATAAAAACAAAGCTTTACTTACTACTACTATTTACTTACTATTTGCTTTACTATTTACTTACTACTTCTTTCGAGTGAACACTCGTCGAGTAAAGTGCATTTTCCCTCCCCTATATTACCTACCTTTTTCCTCTCATGAAGTACTTTTCAGTATTTTTTTCAGTACTACTCTTACTTTTCAGTACGTTTTAGTACTTTTCATAGTTCGATGGGTTTTTTTTGACTTGGCCGATGTTCAATGATTCAGGATGAATGACCTCACCAGTCGGTTTTTAACTTCTTTTATTTCGCAATATTTCGCTGCCTTTTGATGGTCACCCTCTTCAATATACGGAGGAACTACAAACTACCTCCTAGGACTGATGAAGAAGTACACTAAAGTGACAAACCGACTGGTGAGGTCATTCATCCTGAATCACTTTTCACAGTAACGGTAACTTGAAAAAAATTATTTTTTGAGACACTGAATGCCTCATTGAACACCACCATGAGAGTGTACTGCGTGCTATCCAGCATCCGTGCCTCGTTCGCTGTTGTATCGTCACTCTTTGTCTCCTCCTTTATTTACCTTTCAGTAATTGAGAGTTTGTCGGTTTTGAAGTGTGAACTATTGAAATGTTTCGGTTTACTTGGAAAATGTTCTGGAGTGCTCCCATTATTATCTCGACCTTCTCTACATTCTTTTGTGGCTCCATTTTTTATCAATTAAATTAATACCTAATAGATATATTAAGTGGTTTTCATTATTTACATGTGCAGTTTCTGCACTACCGACTGTTTGTTTGGTACTAATGGTTAACGTCCAAGGTTTTTCACATTTTAGTTGGGAAGTCGATATTAGGATGATATCATTTTTAGCGTGAAACACGCTTTTAACGGGTCCTATCAGGCAAAAAACGACAAAAGAAACCGACCCTAGAAATCGACCCGAAAAAACGACCCTAAAATGCGATCTGATGCTTTTCACGTACAACCAAACCATTTGCTATTGAAATTTATCTTCGCCATTTTTCACCGTCCAAAAATAGTTCACCACTCTTGATTTATCTGCAAACCCCACACATATCAAGCTGCTAATTTCCCCCTCCATTGATATATGGTAGAGGTGGAAATGTTTGAGTGGAATGAGGTGAAATTTTCTTTCTGAAGGTAATAGCTTAAAACAAACATCAATGAAGTGGTAGATGAAAAATAGTGTATCTGTTGTTTTAGAAAATGTATTGAAATATTTATTTGTGTCCTATGGCGGGAAAGTTACATCAAAAGGGGTGTCATATGTCATTGGCCAAGCCTGTCCAAGGTGCCTACCAACAAAGCCCTAAAAGTGCTTTAGCTATGATGGATATCTTCTTTAGGGTTTGATACTCTTTCGCATTGTGATTACCTTCCGTTCTGGTTTTGTTGTTATTTTGGGCATTTCACCGTTACGTCACAACCAGTTTTTCAACGTGTTACGAAGTTTGTTTTAAAAAATTTACTATTGATTCAAATTTTGAATTTCTAATGGAGGAATTTCTGAAACTTTTTTTTTTAATTTCCCAAAACTTTGCTAAATTGCAGATTGCTCGTTTTTATTGCAAGGCCTTCATTTAGAGATCTATTTTACGCTTGCTCATTGTTTGTGTTGGCTTTACTGCCTCTCATAGATGTCCAATATTAAGATGTTGGTGCTCTATTGATGCCTTACCACTGATTATGTACTACGGTCCAACTAGTACTACGATTAGGTATTGCAGATTAACATAACCTAATGATTATCTAGTTTATTCCTAAAACTTTGTATTCTACATTCCTATTTACAGGAAGGACCTATGATTCACACTGGAGCGGTGATAGCTGCTGGCATTTCTCAAGGGAAAAGCACTTCCATCAGAACCGACTTTCGATTGTTTCGGTACTTCAGGGAGGACCACGAGAAGAGAGACTTCGTGTCCGGTGGTGCTGCTGCCGGGGTAGCTGCTGCTTTCGGTGCTCCTATTGGTTGGTATCTTTTTAAACATTTCAAAAATCAAATGAATCTGAATCCCCACCCCTGGCCTAACTCATAATTGAGGAGGTCCGTGCAAGAAGGGCACATATGACAAAGCTGAGTTTTGAGAAAATGGGCTCCAAAGGTTTCCAACGCTCACTCCCAATGACCTTAAGCCATTTTCAGTCAAAACATTTTCCCCCAATCTTCATCACTATTCTTTTAGAACTATCCTCAAGCCCGTTGACGATAAATCAATGGGAGCAGAGAAAAATAAGTAAATTTGAAGAAGAGTTATATATATGCCCTTTTTGTTTGTAGGGAACACAAAATGCCCTCTCCACCTGTTCCCTGCAAGAAGGGGAGGATTTTTAAACTAGAAAACTCATAAGAAACAATGCAATATTTCAAATAAAACTGACAGTAAATGAAAAATTAGCCCATATTATTCAGTCAAAAGGCTTTTTAATACATATTATATATTGTTGTGGACGGGAAATCGTAAAAAAATTAAGGTACTTGGAGGGGGTTCGAACCTTATTGTCACAGCGAAATCAGATGGATTCCACTGTGAGTCACCGCTTAAGGGGGTTCCGCCAGTAGTGTGAACATTTCTCCAACTTTTCTCAGTCAATAATTGATCAATTTCAAATCTGTTCTCGGCATTCTTTCAACTTTTTAATTCTGCAGGGCAACACACTAGCGAAATTTTAAATTTCAAAAATTTCACATTTTGTTATCAATTTAAAATTTAGAATTTGAAATTTTGATAGTGCTTTGCCCTGCACTAAAAAATAGAAAGATTGGCGAAAACAGATTTGAAATTGATCGATTATTGGCTGAGAAAAGTTGGAGAAATGTTTTAACGGTAAAATGGTTACGGGAGGGGGGGAAGGGGCGGTTACTTTTTTAAAAACATATTGACATGAAGTAGTAATAAGATTTGTAGTGAGAGTTAATATGAACTCCATAATTCCCGAAATTCGCGAATTTTTGATGATGGTTCACATTCTGGCCAGAGCACCCTTAACGACCTCGGCCACCGAAGACCTGGTGGTGTCTGTCTCTCATTTCTGCTGAAGGATGAGCTTTCGTTTACTACATCTCCCCGAGCCTAATTTGAGGTCTCCCGGACTCGAGGTATACTGAGCTGAACATCCTGACCTTACTGGAGTGTGAGTGCTAGTGCTCATAGTGCTGACGCAGGGGACGACGCCAGTTCAGTAGGCAGTTGTTTTTCGCTTCAAAGTGAGAGAGCCGGAAGGGGAAGGGGCCCGCATGGCAACCTCTATTAGTCACTCGGAGACACTGCGATTGTAAGATATGTGATCCTGAGAAGCTTTTTGTGATGTAAGCAGAAAGGAGATAGAAGTGAATTATTAATGGAATGAATGCAGTCGTGTGCGCCTTTTTTTTCGAGTCGGAGGTTTTTTCCAATTATCGTGTCCTACCCGACTGTGCCACTTGTTGTGGACGGGAAATCGTTAAAAAATTAAGGTACTTCGAGGGGGTTCGAACCTTATTGTCACAACGAAATCTGATGGATTCCTCTGTGAGTCACCGCTTAGCGACCTCGGCCACCGAAGACCTGATGTCTGTCCCTCATTTCTGCTGAAGGATGAGCTTTCGTTTACTTCAATATATTACACATATTAAATGTTTTTAATGGTAAACCAAATTTAGCCGACTTGTAGGAGCCAAAAAAAGCAAATTTTTTACAAAATACGAAAACTGGTCCATTCACTCACTCACTCACTGCTTGGGGTTGCCATTGGAAAAGAGTTTCAGGCACTGATGGCTTATAAAACTGGTCCATACATCCAAAAAAAATCGTTATCATCAAAACAACGCCACTTTTAACAAAGCTAAGTGATTCCCTCCAAGAAGGGCACATAAGGACAGCTGATAACAAAAAGGCTACCAACAAAACAAACAGGAATTTCTTTAACAAACTTGGCACAGGTATGGAAGATTACATGGCGGATCGATTTTTGGTGGGTCTATATCCCCTTCTCGCACTGGCCTCCTCAATTATTATAATCATGATTAATGTTGAGCTGGATGAGTAATCACTGTATAACTACTTGTAGCCGAATTTATCAGTAATGATTTTTAATGACGAATGTGAATTTATTCAAGGGGGTGTTCTCTTCAGCTTGGAGGAAGGCAGTAGTTTCTGGAATCAAGGTCTGACTTGGAGGATCTTCTTTGCTTCTTCAGTTTCTGTTTTCACGTTGAACTTACTTCTGAGTACCTACCATGGTGTTCCAGGTAAAAATGCGCATAATCCTCGATTATCAATGAAATAACCATCAGATCATCATCTCCACGACATCATAATATTCCCTGATGGTTTAAACTAACTGCGTCTTTATTGATTTTTGTAAAACTAAAAAAGTGAAATATTTTCCCGTTTTTTGCAGGGCAGCTGTCTTACTACGGTCTTCTCAATTTCGGTCATTTTGACTCTCTCAACTATGAACTTTTTGAACTCATTCTTTACATGATCATGGGCGCCATCGGTGGAATGCTTGGGTCATTCTTCATCCACATCAACTACAAACTCATCGTTTTTCGCATGAGGTATCTGTCATGTATTACATTATTAAATTATACATTAATCTAATGTATTAACCTTTTCGTTACTGGGCGCCCACGCGCCCCTGAGTAGCGAAGGTCGAACCACCTTCGACTTCCAGCGCAACCCGCAGCCGGAACATTTTTCAACCCTTCATGATTCGATGGCCGAAAGACCATCGAATCATATCCATAATCTTTCCAATCATCGGAATCTTTCCATAATCTATCGGGAAGCTTCAGAACTAATACCATGATGGATAATTATAAAGAAGAAGACTTCCACGGTGATAATATTTTTCTCCACTACTACAGGAGGTCCTTGGAGAATAATTATGTCAACTAAAGATAGATGGCGTAAGAACACAATGAACTGGGCCAAAGCCCCAGCACGCGGCTGACCATTTGCGGGAAAAGGAGGGCCTTGGTCCCAGGTTACCTCTAATTTTTATGCTATATTGTGGACCTCGGAGCTAAAGGGTTAATACACTACTTAATTATGTATTTACTTTACATTGTGTACGTAAAACTATTGATGATGGTAACTGTTGATTTTCTACCAGAATCAAGCCTGCATATTTTTACCATTTCCATTAACTATTTTTCAAGATTGCTCCCTCCATTCCCAGGTACATCCGGGCTCGTTGGTTGAAGGTGATAGAAGCATGTTTAGTTGCTGCTGTGACAGCTACTGTCGGTATGGTCATGGTCTATTTGGTGAACGACTGTAGACCCCTTGGTACTGATCCCACTGCTCATCCTATCCAGGTATGTCATTTGCAGGTTCCACCAGAATAAACCGTGAGAATATACTACCTACCTATTTGTAATTTTTGTTGGCTACAATGTGCAGTTGTTTTTGTAATTTTCCCTTCATTCTCAGATGTACTGTGGTGATGGGGAGTACAATGCTGTTGCGGCTTTATGGCTACAGAATCCTGAAAACAGCGTTAGAGCCCTTTTTCACGATGAACCTGGTTTGTAACTAACCTAATTAGGTAGTATAACCTTCTTAATTTAGTTGAAAGGTTTATTTACCAATATTGGTATGCCTACATAAGTATAAGTAGATATTGTCGTTTAAGCAGCTACATGTTATAACTCAGTTCCTTACCAAAATGAGTTAGTGATCAATCTTTATTCAAATTTTCCCGCCCAATCGACTGTTGAAGCTAGTTTCGTGTAAAAAAAACCGCTTGCTGCGCCGTTATTGACAGTTTTGCCAACATGATACAATTCAACTTGGTTATCAGCGCCTGACAAAGGAAGATGGACGAGGACTTACGGTTTCTGGAGTTATCGCAAATTGTCACTGGCATTTTTTTGTCTCTCCAGAAAAGCTGGGGAAATTTAGTTATTGCATGTTGCTGCTTAAACGACGATATATAAATTCCTTCTTTTTCTTGCAGTGAGTAGTTCAGTTTTTTCGTAGTGTTATCACTATGGAAAGTATCAATATAGGTAGTACTCCAGTTCCTAGATGTTCAGTTCCATCAAAACATTGATCTGAACTCTATGTATACATCACCATGTTCTATGCTGAGTTCTCACTAAATGGTGTACCTACCTTAAGTTTCAAATTTTTGAAATTTCATTCATAATTAATAATGGTGTTTCAGGTTCCCAGAGCGCTCAGACTCTGATCGTATTCACTTTGGCATATCTTGGACTTTCAATATGGACTTATGGTATAAGCGTGTCTGCTGGAATCTTCATCCCTTGCCTCTTGGCAGGAGCAGGTTGGGGCAGGCTTACGGGCAAGCTCTTGGGTCACATTTTCCCTGATGCTGTAAGTTATAGTATTTCCCGATCAATATTATTGATATTAGCCTCAGCAACTATGGTGATGGTGTGGTTTTGAGGTTAATTTCCTCAGACTGAGCTGCATAAGCTTTCAAGGAATAGGAGGTGGAATTTCAAATCTAATATACTTATATATATAATAACTAGTAAGAGGGAAAACGTTACAATGGTAAAACGTTGTAATGTTGTTAGAAAACTAGCAACACAATGAAGTAACAAAGGTAAAGCTGGGTTCACAGTTCACATGTACGTGCAAAACGCGTAAAGCTCATACAACGTAAAGACCATACAGGTTTGCATTAAGACCGCGAAATTGAACCTGTCGAGATTGTAACCATGAACAGCTGGACCTCGTTAAAGATTCATGATATATCACTCATCATGAGTGATAAGTAATCACCAGCTGTGCCAAACACAACACACACATCTGCAAAGTACCTACACCATGCAACACCTGCAAATCAAGATGTTTTGATTGTGGACAGTCTGATACAAAAGTTGTCTCGCGTAGAGTGGGCAAACCTGATCAGCCATTAAAATTAAATTTTGCAGTTGCATTTTGGCGACTTAACGCATTTTCCACGGCCATGTGAACCCAGCTTTATTTCAAGATCTACGTTCAGTGAAATGCAAGTGACCATTGAAGCTGCTGTTTACAATGGTTCACTTCAGCTTCAGCATGCTTCAGCACCACACATGGAAACTGCCAACCACCACCTGCCTACTATGGAAACCTGAAAACAATGAAAGCCTTCTTCTCCTTGTCTCAACACTTGTTTGCTTCACCCCTCCCTTAATCATTTTCCCTAGTTTGTTCCATATTGGTGGTCACGCCATTATATTATGAGATCCCTCAGATCTGACCCTCAACTCCATTATCTTGAAGGACATCGCCCGTGTAAAAAGGTCCTTAATCATCAATCCCTAATCCCCTAAATCTAGATAGCCTTGGCAGATATAAATCTATATAAATGGGTAAATCTAAATAAATATTCTTACTCTTGTAACGATATTGTTCCTCATGGAAAACCTGAACGCAAGTACCTATGTGTCTTACCCCACTCACCAATTCATATTTTTGTTATATTTCAGGCTTGGATAGACCCCGGGAAGTATGCACTTGTTGGTGCTGCTGCTCAGCTTGGCGGCGTTGTCAGAATGACCATAAGTTTGACAATTATCCTCATAGAAGCGACAGGCAACATCAGTTTTGGTCTGCCGTTGATGATAACTCTCATGACTGCAAAATGGGTCGGAGACTACTTTACAGAGGTGAGTTCTTGTGGTCTCCCCTTTATAGGCCACTCCGTTATGTGAGTTAGTGGGTTCTATTGGGACACCTGTCACTGGAGTGGTCAGAACGGAGACGGCTGCCCGTATCCAACACCAGGTTTCTTGGTTCCCCATTCAACTTAACAGGGACTTGTAGCGTTCTGTTACCGTCATGATTGATTATGGGCAGATGTCCCACAATGGCTGGGTTGACGCTTACCGAGCTCCGTTCCTCATTTGTACTCTCCTGCCAGGTTCCCCGTGGGTTGGGAGACTGCTGTCGACAACTTCTTTTTATTACAGTCTGTTTCAAGGTGTTCCCTCACACTGCAGTTGTAGTGGCAGAAGATAGTCTTCTTCGGGTTGTGTTGGCAATCTGCTGGGAAGTGCGTTCCCTCTCCATAGAACATGCAAGGATAGCGAGGAATGCTCTGGAAAACACCTTTGTTCCCTGGGGTGCGTTCTCGTTCTCGTTACTGACAACGTGAAGCGCCGCTGTATCCACATTCATACCAGCGGCGTTACTCCTTAGTTGTCAGTGCAGCCAAGTCCCACTGCATTCCATATCTTCCTCCATTCCTGGGGTCTCCTGGAGTTC
The DNA here is from genome assembly GCA_030264115.1 of Lygus lineolaris. Lineage (NCBI taxonomy): Eukaryota > Metazoa > Arthropoda > Insecta > Hemiptera > Miridae > Lygus > Lygus lineolaris. The sequence continues at coordinate 3,778,248 of JAEMON010000008.1, read as the reverse complement.
CTCAGCTCTTTTTAGGGCGTCGTCTATGGTGGTAGGTCCACTCTTGATGAGATGAGAACCGAGTTCCTTGCTGATACCTTTGATAAATGCTTTAACCACCCTTCTTTTTACCAGGTTCAGTTTCTGAGTTCCTGTCAGTTCCAGACCTTCTTCCAACACTGCTGATTGGGCTAGTCGGTGCAACCATTCTGCAAACTGTATATGGGTCTCTGTTATCCTGCCCTTTACTGTCCGGAGCATAGCTGCAGCCTTTGCCGGGTTCTCTCATTTGAACCAAGTCACCATCGCCTTCTTGTTGTCATTATAGGGCGTTCCCCCTTCAGTCTGGTGTACGTTGTCTATCAGGAACTGTCTTGCCATTCCCTTGACCTGCGCGCTGAGTAACCTCAAGTTCTCTTCGGCCAAGAGTCCCCCCCACTTCGTCCTTAAATAATTATGTGGAAGAGCGCATCTACTGTGATCCGGGTCCATCTGAGTCCCATGCCTCTATTTCTAAGAACAAAGACCGAGGTACGTCCAAATCTTCTCCCCTGTTCTTCTTTTTGTCCATGTGTAAGGCATTGCAGTTCTGTATCAACAAGATTAACTGCTCAAGGGCTACTGTCTTTGCCTGTTCCCCCATGCTGGTATCTAATTAGGATGTTCCCACTGGAATTTACCTGAAATATAGTGTTTCACAAAAGGGTTGCAGACCCCTAAGGTGGTCGATGTGTTCAGGTAGATTGTCACGGGTTGGCTCAGAGGTAAGTGTTGCCTAGGAACAAACCTACATAACGATTCATCAAAGTAGTGTTGGGTTCAGGGTGTTTTGCGAAAAGAATGGAACAGCATTATACACGTAGTTGGTTTATCCAATGAGTTCCATGACAAGAATATATCAATACAAAATCAATACGTTCTTAAAGATACTTCCTGTCGGAGCTTGAGGGAGTGAAGCCAGTAAATGAAAACGTAGAGGATTTCTTTATGATCAGTTTCCTTTGTCAGTAGGTACACCAAACAGGGAAAACATTACATGAGAGGCCTACATCTCGTCAACGACTGGTGTGATGACCTAGTTGTATATGATAATATTTCATTTATGTCGTCAGCTGACGATATTCATCTTCGTTTTCAGGCATTTTACGATCTGCACATTCAACTCCAAGGCGTTCCTATACTTCCGTGGGAACCACCTGCAATGTCCATCGAACTCAACGCCCTCCAAGTGATGAGCTACCCCGTTCTAGCTTTTGGACCCACTGAAAGCATCGGGACGATTGTCGAAGCGTTGTCTAGTGAAACTTACAACGGATTCCCTATTGTAGAAACGACTACGAACAATCCACTATCCAAAGCAAAGGTACCTAGTTCCACCCTTGATGGTTCCATTCCCTGAAATAATATTATTCCCATGAATTAGCTAAGAATTTATAAACTAAATCTGGACAGTTTCTGATAACAACAGACTATAAATTTCACAATTTACAACGCTCTCTAAATACCGCCATTATTTTTCGTTGCACGCAGGATGGATTACCTACGGTAGGGAAACTGCGAGGGTTGATTCTCAGGTCTCAACTCATTGTGTTACTCCAACAACGAGCCTACGTGGAAAATGGCTACTGTAATGACGGAGCCCACTTGCCTTTGTCTGAATTCAGAAACAACTACCCCCGGTATTGTGAAATCAAGGTGCGTGCGAAATTGTCTGCTCTACAGCACAAAACTCATGAAAAACTACAAATTTTGAGAAATATATAAGAAACTTTCGTGTGGGTCCTAGTGGCCATAGGGAAACGTGAATATTCATTTTTTTATTGAAATTTTGATTTGTAGTATGACTTTTTGTGGATCTTTGCAGGATATCTATATCCCGAATGAAGAAATGGATAAAACATTGGATCTCAGACCGTACATGAACCCTTCCCCGTACACAGTTCACGATGTGAGTGTCTGCTATGAGAGTATTCATTGATGGATAATACTACTGTTTTGAAGTGAAACTGTATTTAATTTGAACATTACAAAGAACGATGAAAATCTGTATTTTTAAAACCTACCTAGGTACTTATTTTCAAAATGATAATTACATACGTGAATTTGGTTCTAGACGGCTTCACTCCCAAGGATATTCAGACTGTTCCGAGCTCTTGGCTTGAGGCATTTGGTCGTTGTTACGGACACAAACGAGGTAAGTTTTCTACAATATCTAATGAATGA
>JAEMON010000008.1:3341316-3351783 GCA_030264115.1 Lygus lineolaris | reverse complement strand
TCGATTCAGCGTGAAAAATTACCTAGAAATCGACACCTAACTAACCTAAAAAACACGGAAATTATCTGGAAAATCGAGAAACACCTCGAAATAAACGTTGTAGGAAATTAAATTCTGCGCCGAATGAGACCAACGCCAGCTCTTAAGATTGTACCTACGATTTTTGGCGAATTTTAGAAGTTTTGATCTGTTGATAAACTGCTGGATAGGAGTAGGGAGGTAGGGAGGTGGTATGAACTTAAAATGTAGGTTTAAATGTTTTTTTTTTATCATTTAATAATGATTAACAGGACATTAAAAACATTTAACCCTACATTTTAAGTTCATACTACCTGCCTACCTTCCTGCTCCAATCATGCAGTTTAACAACAGATCAACACTTCTAAAATTCGCCACAAATCGTAGGTACAATCTTAAGAGCTGGCGCTGGTCTCATTCGACGCAGAATTTAATTTCCTACAACGTTTATTTCGAGGTATTTTTCGATTTTCCGGATAATTTCCGTGTTTTTTGCCCAAAAACACTCAAAAACCAACAGTGGTTCTCAACCTCTCCTGGGTGCCCCCCTGGCACCATGAGAACTGTTTGAGTCCCCCTGTAGGGCCCAGACGAACCCCTGTGAATGTCATCACCCTATAGTACCTACCGTGTGCAAATTTCGAAGTTAGATCTCTGAATTTAAGGGTCAGAGAAGTACAGCGATTCTGATTCATGATGAAATTACGCTTTCAACAGAAGTCAGTAACATGAACAAGAAAACACTCAATTTTGGTGATTAACCTTCGTGATTAACCTTTGGTGATTAACCTTCGTGATTAACCTCCGCTGTCACCTTGGTCTCGTGACGCATGTCGCTAAAATACCCTCTGATCCTATGTTATTATTTTCTTCTACTATTATCAGACAGTGCCCCCCCCCCCCCCCCCCCCCCCCCCCCATTTAACACGTTCACTGCGTATCGATGGACAGTTCATCAAACTGGTTTCTCCGTAGTGCGTCTCGATGGACAGGTCATCAAAAACGAGCAAAAACAGGGGGCGAACGACGTCCGAATTTTGGTCGCTGGGGGTGCTAATCGAGCAATCTAAAATCGATTCTTACTCAAATATCAATATTTGATAGTGTATGAAAGTACCTCTCGTTGTACCGTCGGGTTGATCAAAAAATTATAATCGATCATTGAAGTCGAAATTTCTACTTTTGTGAATAAATCGATTTTTCCTCTCAGGCCTGTGATAAGTTTGGTTCTTTTCAGATGTAGTGAACGTGTTAAGTGCCCCCCCCCAGGTTGAGAACCACTGATTTAGAATGTTCCAAAACTGATATCCATGAAGAAATGGTTTAGAATGTGACTGATTTAGAACGTTCCAAAACTGATATCCATGAAGAAATGGTTAGCCAGCAGCATCGCTAGACCCTAATGGCCTGGAATGGCCAGAATGAAATTATTTAATCGTAAAAAGGGGAGCCTACCTCCGAATATGTAAAGATGATCGTCCAAAACAGCAGCGGAACTTCCAGATGTTTTTTGAGGAATTTGTCCAGTAGTTTGCCTCGGAAACCTGATTAAAAAACAAGTTCAATGTTAAAGTTTGATTCAAGCAACATAAGTGTACATCCTACTTTTAAAAAAATGAAATAATTGAATTCTTAAATGAGGTCCTGAAAAGTGATTATCATACTTACCACAAGCCATTGAGGCAGTTGTAGAACCACACAATGTCTGAAGGACAGTAGGTGCTCCTCACAGCTCTGCAAGTTTTCTCATTCTGTAACAGCATTACACTTCAAGTTGCCAAGCGTCTGTATGCAGCCAATCATAGTACGTCAAATCTTCAATATGTTACTCTCTGCTGCTGATTTAAGACCTTTCTTCTCCATTTTGGTTATTATTTTCAATAATATGAACCTATAAACCTCAGGGATCGAGCAAGAACAAAATTTTGTATCCACCCACCAAAATTAGCTGCTTTGCCATTCCAACCACTATGACACGTCACACAACGTGGCCGGGCCAGAGAAAATTAAGCTACGCTCCAAATTTGTGGGACATTTTGTGCTGATTCCGAATACACCCCATTTCCCTGTACCTAAAATAGCTAATTGGTTCCAGAAACATCAAAAATCCTATAAAATTCAAGTTCTTGATCATTGGAACAGCTCTAAGTTGTTTTCACGTGAAAGACAAGGTGAAGATCTTCTGCGTCGAATGAGACCAACACCAGCTGAACACATTGTAACCATGATTTTTTCAAAGTTTTCCGTTTTCTCAACTTATTCCGCGTTCACGACTGGAAAGTCAATAAAAAGCATGGCAACTGAGTTGGTGAGCTGACCGTTGGTCTCATTCGACAGAGAAGTCTCAGGTCTTCAACTTGTCTTTTACATGAAAACGTCTTTGAGCGGTTCCAATGATCAAAAACGTGAATTCTCAAGGTTTTGATGTTTATGGAGCTAGGTAATTAGCTAATTTTAGGTATGGGAGACATGAGGTATACTCGGGATCAGCTACGAATTTCCTATAAATTTGGAGACTGGATTAATTTTGTACGGGATAAAGACACTAGAATTCCTATTCTAGTGTCTTCAGTCCGGAAAACGACCATTTGGCAACACTGCATTGTTCAACCAACTGTTCGCCCCCCGCGAGGGCTTAAAAAGTGAACAGAAAAACGTAGAAGAATCTATATGTCAAGGTTTGTTCTGCATACTCAAATCCAACTGCCTGTGGGAATGATTTTTCTTACTGCCTTTTTTATTCCAGCTCACACCAATTATTATTCCAACTATAATTACAAAAGAGCTTCAAGATGTCAGTTTTAAAAATATCATTGCAAACAAATAAATAAAGATGAACAAAAAATATCACGTTTTGAAAAGGAGCAAACCCCTGCATTCAAAGATCAGATGGTGCAGAAACACGGAACACACTACCTACTTAAACCGATGTAATTTGGGAAAAACTAGCAAACATTACCAATACTGAAAGACCATCACCAGCAAATAACAGAGAATATTCCAGGAACACGTTTCAGAACTGGATTAAATAATTTTAATGTGTTGAGTAGCTAGGTGGGATAATTATAATTTGACTATTTGACATGTCTTTCATGCTTGCATTGAACTCATCATGTTAATGGCGCGTTCTAAAGGAATTCACAATTTAACCCCAAAGCCAAATCAGAAAGAAACAACAACACTTGTCTACTTGCATGGCTTTGCCCATTCCAAATTCCACCCGTTCCCTAGATTGAGAAGGTAGAACCATGAAAGAACAGATAACGAAGATCGCGATGGATCAAGAATGCTCTGAGGATCGGGAATGTGAAACCAAGGAAGAACGAGGAACCTTCTTCAGTGGTTTCATCTTTCCAATCCCCAAAGTGTTTTTGATCCTTAGTGATCCTGTTCAGATATGACTGACTCCTCCCTCCTCGAGCAGAGGTGCAGGGAGTTGGCTGCATGTCAAGCCCCCTCGGATTGGTAAGGGGAACTGGATCAGTAATTTTTAACTGTTTCATCCCCGGAACTGGAGCAGGTAGGAACAGTTACAACAAAGAACGGCATCGGCACACCTCTATTTTTAATAACTTATCATTACCCAACCAAAGAGATAATATATATCTGAAATTATGTTGAGGAAGATCCCAGTTGGAGTTGAACCATGTACATACTGATAATATGATAAAATGATTTAACCCCATCTAAAACTTACCATTCATGATTATGTTTCCTCCATGCACAATGAAGAATAACAGAGAACATCACAACAGACCAAAGAGCTAACTGACCGAGAACTAACAATTTCAATGCCAGGGAACCCAAGTCTCCTTGAAGCAGATTTTTATCACATGGGCTTTTCCTACTCTGTGCTTCAAAATCGATCTTCCATTTGAATAGAGAGCTCACAAATGGAGACAGTTTTTCAATATATTATAATATCGATATTAACCAAAATTTCCTCAAAAATGGCTGAATCTCAGCTACCGAAGAGTTCACAGGAACTCTTACTATAACATTATTACTGCTTGGGACCAATCAGTTTAAAAAACAACACTAAAATGGTCCCCTAACCATTTTAGTGTTGCGCAGTTTTTCTCAGCCAATTTTCAACAGATTTTGATGTGGTTGGCAGTATTCTTCTTATTACATCATTCTTTAGGGGGACGAGGTGCCTTTATGCCAATTTGAAATTTAAAAAAAGGACTTGAAAAACTCAAAATTACGAAATTAAAATTATACGTAGCTGATCCGCCTAGAGAATTGAATAGCAAGAAGAATGCTGCAAATCGCATCTAAATCGGCTGAGGAAATTTTGAAAACCGAATTATACCATCTCCTACGCCCCTTAATACCAAGATTTATTCAGGTGGAAGCACAACTTAGAAGAATATCCACCTCTTAAACATACTGACCCCTTACCCCCTTAGAAGGGTGGTTTGGGCGGACAAAAATGGCTACCGTTTCCACTCCAAAGTTAATAAAACGTAGAGTTATAATAATTGATGGATAATCAAGTTCAGTACAAGTACGAGGCTAGTTCAGTAGGTACAGTTTGTGGTCAGGTGGTTCTTTCCAGCACCAACCTAGGTACCTATTTTAGCTTCCCTTTAACCAGATACCTATCCATAATGAAGGGCAGCATTTCACAATTATCATTCCACCAAAGTAGTAAGACACAAAATTATTTACAAATACAACAAACTATGACACATCTTGTTCAAGATAGTCTCATTAACCCATTTTATTCAAGGGTACCTAACAGAATTACAACACAGAACCATTCATAACCTCAGGCCAACATACCTTGTTGCATCGATGTTTGATTGGTGCATTAGGATTTTGCCTCGTAAGACCATACGCACCCTGTGGAGATTGTAATAGATCTAAGTGATCCACAAGATGTAACCATATAGGTATGTATTTACTAAGGTACAGAGATTTGGCCAATGACCACAGCATCGTACATTTCAACCCTTTCCTAACATATTAAGGTTTGTTTGCACAGACAGTCCAGAATCGTTCTATCCAGGCCACGCCCCTTTGCTCAGAACTGATCCAGGATCAAAACTTGGCTGTCAAGACAGACAGTTCGCAACTGTTCGGAACTAGTTCTACCCATTCTGGATTTTTTTTTTTAGAACTGTTGGGACAATGTGAGTCACGCACTTTGTGTTTTTCCAGGTTAGTAGGTTACTTTGGTGCAGGTAATCCATTCTGGATGTCAAGCGCGTTCGGATATACACAGTTCTGGATACATAGATCCTTAAAGAAAAGGATAGAAAAGCACACACACAGAGTTCTGGATTGTTCTATCTCTATCCCCTCCCTTTTCAGAACTCTTTTCCATCCGGGACTGGTTCCTAACTGTCTGTGTGAACAAACCTACAGTATCCTGTTCTGTATCTGAGACTTACCTACTACTGTTCCCATGCCATCAAAATCGCTGGTAATAAATCATTTTAAAGAAAATACATAAGGTCTAGGCAGCTCGGTATGAATATTTTAATAGTTCCATTGTACCTAGGTACACTGTATAGGTTCGTGGTTGTACCTACCGCCTAGGTATTTATGTAGGTGTTGCGGACGGGAAATCGTTAAAAAATTAAGGAACTTCGAGGGGGTTCGAACCTTATTGTCACAGCGAAATCTGATGGATTCCGCTATAACTCACCAACTAACGACCGTGGCCACCGAAGACCTGGTGTCTGTCTCTCATTTCTGCTGAAGGATGAGCTTTCGTTCACAACATAGGGGATACACCCTAAATAATTATTATTAATGATATTATTATTAATTACGAACGTAATTCTTAGCCTCGCCCCTACTCAATTTTTTGTCCCATAGTCGTGTCCCAAAACGTCACGGTTGGTTTTCCGATGATTTCCGCTTAGGTAGAGCCCAGTCGTTGCTAGGGAAATGGTACTTCGTAGTTTTTCATCCCACATAATTCGTTGACCATTCGTTCTAAAGCTCTCGATTTATGCAACCATATGTTAACTACTGCAAAGTGCGTGGCCAAAAAGCTGAGTTATGAGCGTGGTTATTTGAATAATTTTGTACACTCAGGTGATCATTCTCAATAATTTTGATATTGTGAACATGATTGCAACCGCTTGGTTATTTCTAAAGTATAAATAGGAATTACGTTCGTAATTGCTCCTCGTTCTATACGAGGTATAGAAGAGATAGATCCGGGGGGGGGGGGGGTTTCCAGGGGGCTTGCCCCCCTGTCGAGGCGCGCAGCGCCGATTTATTATTATTATTATAGGTATATTAGGTATTATTTACTTTGAACTCGAACTAGATCAGAGTGTGATCGAACTGTATCAAAATGAAACACTGCGGTGTGATGAACCCTACAGTTACTCAGGCCTATCACAAAAAAATTAGATTTCATAAAAATATACATCGTAGACACAAGGTGAAAAAATATAATTATGTCAAAATACATTGACAGATAAGGTAAAAATGTCACAATACTCACAACGAATCCACTCCACACTATAACGAAGAATTTGTAAGGGACTGAAATATGACCAATCCTCTTGTGGATTGATTCAATCGCGGATTTGCCCTCCATGATTCCAACTGAGATTTACAAATGAATTTGACACAAAACAACTGCAATAGTATAATCAAAAAGTGAACTTAAAACAAATCTCAAAGGCATTCGAAGGGTTTAACATAGTTTGTCGTCGTGTGCATATTGATTACTCAAGAGGTAGGCTGTCCACGAGGAAGCTTTGTTCTTATTCAGAACGAGAAGTCACATCACTGAACTGAGTCAAACTGCAGCATGCACCGACATGATCATGAAATAACCCAAAAAAAGTCCAACATTCAATTTTTGATAAACACAAACAAACAATCCCCGCCCTACCTTGGACTGAAAACTGAAAGTGAAAGCTGCTGATTAGGAAAGGTAAAATCCATGGTTGTGTGATAACAGATCATGGATAAAAAAAGAATTCCTTTTGAATGTACTTGTGCTCGTTGCTCCCAAGTTGTCTCCCCAACTTGTTAACTCTGTGGTTCTGTGGTTGCTCTCCAGGTTATATCCTGAGCCATCGTTCTCGTTCACTGATAATCGGAATTCACTGATAAGCGGAATCACCAAACAGCTCTCCGAGTCCGACATCCCAGTCAACAGTGAACTTTGGGATTTTCATTTTGGGTAGCTGATCACAATTACATTTCGTTTTCGATCATTTGACTTTGGCCGCGTTCGGGTTCGGAGATGATGAGTTACGAAACTAGTTTTTGATAAATTTGATAACTTTCCGGTTCACGACTTATCTAATCCGCTGGCCCGATCGGTACAACTAGGTATGTGAAAAACTTGTAGGTCTTTGCAGTTAGCTGTGGTGATTCTTCTTCGATATTTACACTGATAGGTAATCAGCAGGTTGGTTAAACATCTATTTACCTACTGAGTATAATAATAAATATATACCTATTTGTAGTTATATTCATGTTATGTGTACATAGTATCAGAAATTGGGACGGAAAAGAACTCATGTAAAATAGGAAAATGTCCCCTTGGTTTGGACACCTCTTGCTTTTGATTGGTGTTGATCTAACTGCCTGATGAGCATAGATATTTACAATAAATTAGGTAGGTACTTAACTTTTCAGAAACTTTCCAGGTTACAAGTTTCATGCTGAGAGAGTATTGAGATCAAAATCCACAAAGTCAAAACCTGTCCGTTGGCAATAAAAATGGGTGAATGACAATTTTTTTTAGAACCTCCTCATCCTTAACTACTAGGTAGGTAGGTAGGTGCCTAGTAGTTTAAAGTACCTAAATAACACATATTTTAATATTACCAATTCGAGTCCACATAAGTTAAGGTATATTAATATATTTATGCCTACTATGTAGTGGAAGAAATCAATCAATTAGGGACCTAGACTAGGTAACTCAGCTTCCTGACAAAATCCCGAATATCCCGATGGAAGAGGTTTGCTCACAGTGCAAGTTCCGAACCGTTCTACGCAAGCACAGTTCAGTTTTAGCGAATTTTCGAAGAAAATGAAGCTATTGCTATGGCTTCAAAATTTTTGTAATGAAAATTTTTGAAAATTTTTTTCATGGAAATCCGTTTCAGAATCTTCTAAAACGATTCCTGAAATTTAACATTTTTTTATATGTATATTATGCCAGTCACTCCCGACGATATCTGCCCGAGGGATCAAGATAAAAAATCAAAAAAAAATTTAAAATGTCAATAACATCAAAAGAAAGGTCAAGTTCGTTGACCAGAATTTTTGGAGTACTCGAAGGGGTCAAATTGTGAAAATTTACGAGTCAAAAATCGCTTTAAAAAAACGTGTTTTTTGAGGTTTTTTGTGTGAATTGCCATCCTAAACATAGGAACATATATGGTATATTCGGAATCAGCGTGAAATTTCCTATAAGAATCTCCCACAAAATCGGTTAAAATTATTCTTTGAAAATTCGCTCACCATCTCATGCTGCATGAATGGAACTTTTTGTATTCCTTCGCAGTGCAGCCATTCCGAGTTCGCATTTCTAGTTCTGTGTACATAGTGCATCTAGAACCGAGTTCCGAACCAGTTCGGAACCGTTTGATTCCGTTAGGAATTTTTTCCCAGACTCAGAACTACCGCATGCTTATGTTACGTATTGTTAACGCGAGGCTAAATGCCGTCTCACACGACACACTTTTGTTTGCTGTTTACAGTTTGTTACTGTTCTCGTTTATTTTAGTATAAAAATAGGTAGGTAGGTACGAATCTGTTTAAAAAATATATATTAGGACACCAGAGCATTTCAGTGATGCGCCTGTGAGCAGTGGTACTTTAACTTGGTAGTTTTCTTAACCTTTTCGCGCCTGAGATGTGCGAGCGAACTCCTCTGGCCTGACTTATTTTGCTCATTCACAGCACATTCGACGTTCGCTCCTTTTACGTAACATATTGAGCTGAATATTAACCCAAATGCAACCAAATTTGGGCAAATTACTTCTTACATTATTAGAGTATAGATTTATATATCTGAATTTTGTCCTCTAGATATAATACATTTTATACGATATCTACTTTTCATGGAATGAAACCAGATGAAGAACTTGGTGGTTGCTTTTAATTTTGTGATAGTTAGTAACTATCAAAAAACGTAAGTTATTTACACATTCACATAATATGTTTAAATGCGAGGAACATTCTTTTTTAGGAAAGAACCATGAGGGACATTATTTTTTATGAACAAAAGTAACTATTAGTTATACCTATTTGTTCGTAAAAAATAATTTCCCAAACAAACAAAAGTAACTATTAGTTATATTTGTTCGTAAAAAATAATTTCCCAAACAAACAAAAGTAACTATTAGTTATATTTCTTCGTAAAAAATAATTTCTCTCATAGTTCTTTCCTAAAAAAGAATGTTCCTCACATTTACCTTTATGTACATAAGTATGTTATGTGTACATAACTATACATGTATGTGTAGTACACATGTATTATGTACACATGTATATGTGTACATAACATAAGTATAAGTTATGTGTACATAACTTACGTTTTTGTCTGTGATGATTGAAAAATGTAGAAAAATATGTTCACTATATGCTTTAATGCATACCCTGCGTATTCCCTTTATAAAATTAGTTAGATTGTGTGCAGAAAACCCATGAAATGCGTTGCTGAACTCAGTTCGGCGCGAGGCAGAGGGTTAAAGGCAAATATCATCTTGATATTCTATACTATTGTAGAGTTGGTATTTCTAGGTCAGAAGGTAACCAAATTCTTCTTCTTGATTATTCACCATGGAAGTAGGTATCCTACTTCCATGTTTGTTCATCTTCAGTTCGGAAAACGTTCACAGTGCAAGTTCGTTGGCCTTGAGTTCGGAAACTATAAATTCAGCGTTGCTTAGTTCTTGAACGGTTCAGAACCTGCACTGCGAATAAACATTTCGTGTGTACTAAAGGTAGAACTGTGGACATGCTTAAAGTGGCCCACGAAAATTATTCTTGCTTCAGGAATGAATCTGAGAAGGCGTGACCTTTGGTGAATTGAAAACCTCCTATTATCAGCAAGGTGGAATGTTAGGCAGATCCACACAAGACTGTGACCCCACTTTACCACTAGAGAGTTTTAGCAACAGTTGAGGTCTTGTAGCAGACAGTTGTAGGTACGTTGACGAAAGCAATAGTGCGAGCACACTTGCATGTAATCATTTTTGGTTGGTTCAATATACATATGGCATGGAACACTGTGTGGTGAGTCACACATGTTAGCTGTGAATAGTCATGAAAAAGAGACGTAACACAAAAATGATGCACTTCAATGATTTAATCCAGTGTTATAGCCACAAATCAGTTTCTGAACAATGAGTAAAACATAACCTTCGAAAGAGGCACGTTGCTGTAGCATTGCTCTTACTGATTGGCCCCTGGGAGCTTGCGCAAGGCATCATAGGCACCTCCATGGAGATATTG
>JAEMON010000008.1:3264739-3276338 GCA_030264115.1 Lygus lineolaris | reverse complement strand
TTTTTGAAATGGAGGAGGTAACTTCAGAAGCGACGGATCGTCACATCCGTCCTTTTAGCAATGAACGCTACCTCTGGGTCTCAAGTTTGTACACAGGTTACTGGTATTGTTATTAATGGAATAACGACTTGAATAGTAAAGACTTTGTTTAGATAATGCTCAACATTTTGATGAAAACTTTCGACACCTCTTGTATACCTATACCATCTGTTTTTGCAGGTACCTCCTCATAAATATAATATAGTCCTACATCACCTGTTTATAAACCCGAATAAATCATTAATTTCTTACTTTGATTCTTCCGAGATAAACAAAAGTATCGTGCAACTGGTCATAATTTTTCTTCAGCAGCCTCTGTTCACAAGCTGACTGTCCAAATAACACCTCCAGAAGCCGTATTGCCATGAACGGTTTGCCTTGAGTAGGTCGAAACCGCACTTTGTTTTTCTTCTTGTTGGATCTCTGCAAAATCAAAGATAGGATTATGATTATTGGGATCATGGAATAACAGTATTACAAAAATATAGGGAATGCCTTGTTTAATCTGATCGTAATGGCGAGGCGTTTTCACAAACTCAGAGTTATTCTGCTTCGCTTAGCTTGAAGGGCAACGCTATTTACACTTATTTATTAGGTATTAGGGATGGAGATCGAAATGAAAATAATCGATCTTTGGGAATCGATGTATCGAAAGCTTTGAATCGAAAAGATCGATAGGGAAATCGGCTCAAAAGAATAAAAAATATTTTTGAATCGATCTTCCGATTACTCCTATTTTGCTCAAGCTTTTAAATTACTGATGTAACTCCTCTCTTTACTCATTCTGGTCAAGAATGTGGTTGGATGAGTTGTTTTTTTGAGTAACAAATAACAAACAAATAGGAAGTAGGAAGGAATTTATTCCATTAAAATGAAATTTGTACTCACGTAATATTTCTACACAAATTGTTAAAGTTACATATCGGCAGACACAAATAATATGTGCTCCTCAATCACAGATTGAAATAAAATATTAATACATTGCCTTTTGAAACAAAATAAAAGATATTTTGGCAACAAGAATTACTGGTCACAAGAATAATATGGTGTCCCAAAACTTAAAGTAAGGCAAGCAACGAATCGAATCGAAAATCGTCCATAAAAAGATCAATACGAGCGATTCTCTGGCAAGTAGGGATCGATCTAAAAAATCGATTAATTGGACCAAAAAGATCCATCCGCTTGAAAATTCGATTCGATTTTCCATCCCTACCGGGTGTCTGATTCTCAACTTACTGGAAGGAATGTACGGTTGAGATTTTCATGTCTAAAAGCTTGGTTTAGCCAATCAACAGCAAGTTCTACAACGTCATGCCCTCTATTCCATAAGCATAGAGCCATGACAAGGCATTTCATCTTTTCTGGATCACTAGATTCGTCCATCTGTAACCAGAACAAGAAATAACATGTATCCAGCGGCGGATATAAATACAAAGGGGGAGAGGGGGTCCCCCCTGAGTCCACAATAGATCTCTTTGGTCGTGGTCCAGAGCGAAGACTCCAAATCTTTTTAGTTAGTCTGGAGTCCACTTTTCTCACAATTCACAATCGTGTTTCTGGGTTCACAATTAGGCTCTGCTCTTTCTGCGTCCAACCAGTGTTCCAGTTAGGTCTCATTCAATCCCAAAAATCGTAATTTATATTTTTTTTAAACTGGTGCGAGGCTTCACACTACTTTCCTCGCCCGTAGAAACCTAAAAAACGTCGTTTTTAGCACATTTTTTCTAGATTTTCTCGCAAACTGCTCTAACGATTTTGATGAAATTCACAGGACTTAAGCTGGGTTCACATTAAGCCGCAAGGCCGTACTGAAATCCACAAAACCGCAACGCTGTAAAACCGTAATTGAATCTGATTGGCTAATTGGATGTTCTCCATCTTTACGGTCGAAGCTAGGCTACCTCCTAGTACATGATTATCAATAATAATTAGTATGGGAAATTTTACCTCTCGCAGTTCTGCAATACAGGCTCCAGTGACAGTGCTATGAGGAGCTAAGAGCTGGATGGGGATCAATGAGGCAAAACTTACCACTGTGTAATATACCCTGGTGCCCTAGAAAAAAGTTAAATACTTAATGAAATTATTGTCAAGTTTTCACCATCCAGTCAAAGTACATGCTACTAAAACTTATGCTTGATTATTACATTGAGATTATAATTATAGGTTTGTTCCAAGCGCAGAGCGCAGTGAGTTTGGGTTACTGTCTAAAATCTGCGCAGAACCTACAGCGCACATTGAGGTCACAAGACTCCAACGTAATTCTATTCCAAGGGTGTTTGGGTGTAGGTTGATAAGAAAAGAAACCCCGATCCAAGCGCGTCTCAAGTGCAACCAACATTCATACTTTTTCAACACTGCTGGGGATTAGAGTTGACTTGTCCCACAGGAAAACCTTCTGCAACCTCCGTTCAAATCTCTACGTCGCCAACTCTCACGCTAAACGCTACGAGGGAATCAATCTACCATTCATCCTTGTGCAATAGTACAGGAAGGTTTTCGAGTTAGCGTTCCATGAACCTGGCTTCTCTTTTCCTCGTTCCATGCAGCAAAAATATTAAGTCAACCCGAAGGAACAATACAACCCACACCCAAACTCGAGGAACCTGACTGAAACCCAAACTCCAACTTTTTCAACCCCAAAAGGTTGCTTGTAACAAACCTCGACTTCATTTTTTTTCAAGTTCATAAATACGTCCTCACCTTATAATACCTCAGAAGAAGAGGAACGCATGAAATTGCAATATGATTTATCGTATCATATTTTCCAATATCTCTAAGTTCATTTCCATAGGTTGCCCATAACAAAGACGCAGCATTCAGCAATCCAGCTATGACCCTGTAAACAGACAAACATGAGGGTACAATGCTAACCAGTACACTACCGAAGCTGTTGAGGAGGCATTGAGGGTTGGAATTGTGTTCTGATTCCATCATTTCGATCACATATCGTCGGCCCATTGCAACACCGGCTAACTGACTTTCACCATCTTTTCAGGAGAGGCAAAAAACTGGTTTTCAATTATTTATTCTTCACCTGGATTTATTATACTACATAATACGCATTTTCAATGTTTTCCAAGTGACTATAACGGAAAAAATGGTCAGATAGCTGCTGTTGTTTCACCCTCTCATGCAGACAGTGTTGTTACACTCATGATCCTGATGTCAGCCTTCATAGTGAGAAGACCACAGTGGCTAACTGCTAGCGGATTTTCGACCCCCGAAAAAGGAGTTTTCGCCTCCAAATCCGAAGGAAACCGAAAGTGAATCATAATCAGTAAGTAGTAATGATCAGTAAATGACACAGAAAAGGTGAATAACTCCTATATTAATTCATATTAATAAATACTAACAAAGTGGAGAGCAGCAGTTTGGAAGCAGTTTCAACGGAAATAACAGCAGATAGCTGGTGTTGGTGAGAGGTTTCAGATACCCAGCGTTACCTTTTCTGCGATTACGAGCTCAGTGTTGCTCTGAGAGCAAATGTCAGTAATCCGGTGTTGACCGACGATATCATCAAGGTCATGGACACTATGAACTGATGTTATTACATTCATGGATAGTATAAACCCAAAAATTGTTTTAGAATGGTCTGAAATGGATTTCCATGAGGAAAATTTTCAAAAATTTGCATTACCTAGTAAAATTTTGAAGCCATTGCAAGTTTCATTTTCTTCAAAAATTCGCTAAAAGTCGTGAAAACTGAAAACTTTGAAAAAACAACAAAATTCATGGGTGAGCTGGTGTTGTTGGACTCAGTCGACTCAGAATTTGATGTTCAACAACTTCTCTTTTAATACAAAAAGATCCCGCCCCCTGCCGAGCCGACTTTTTTGTTTAGTTTCGGGGTTGTTATTTCAAAATGTGTACTTCCAAATCCCAAACCTCTCCTTTGGTTATTGGAAACAATACGTAATTAAGAGATAGAGAATAATAAACAGAAAGTGCATTAACTTGTGATCGTCGAGGAGGTCTTGTTGTTTTGGTTGTGGTTGCTCTTCAGGAGATTCAGACGATGATGATTCTTCTCCTTCCTCCTCACTGTCATTTCCTAGAATCGTAAGAACGAAAATTGAATTGTAGATACACCTACTAGGTCACTACACACCTATACAGTCGTATTCTAGCCAAGGAGCTAATTTGAAAAGGTGGTGGAAATTTGGTTTGAGAAGGTTATGGTGAATATATAAATTATAGCAGTAATATTGTAGTGAAGATGATTTTTCAACAAATTGATGGTTTTCAACTCCAAACTTGGGAAAATGAGCTGTACCTATGGGTCAGAAATCTCTTTTGCATTGATAATAACTTATAGGGGAAATTGAATAATTTTGTGGAAATAGCCAGTATAATTTTCGAATAACTGATGTCACATTATGAACAATTCTGATGTAAAGGCCACAGATAAGTGCAGCAAAACTACTTGGTAGATCGCAACTTACGGTTAGTAATGTTTTGCAGGGTTGTAGAAGGTTTCTTTTTTCGTTTGACAGGTACATTCGCATCTGAAGTAGAGCCCTCATTCTCGGCTGTATTTTGATTACTCATTTTTTCCTTGATCCTTGAATTAATCACTCCAACGATACTAACTAAAATCTATAGTAAAACAAGTTTTGAGAGCATGGCTTTACAGAAACTGCAAGCTAAAACTAATAAATACTGAACAGTAACTAGACAGGTAAATAAAATCTATTAAAGTAGGTAGGTACCTAACAAATTTTATAATAATTATTACATTGTAAGCGGGAAGCACTTCCACTTCTTTTTTAGCGAACTTGAGGAATTTCATCAGCGAAACATCACTGATGTTGATGATTTTGATCAAATTGGATAAAGTTTTAGTTATCGTTTGGCCTTCACAGTAAATGGTGGAGTACATTAGTCGGGCCAGCATCTCTCCAACTGCTGTTGAATCCTCTGCCTTCAAAAACAGCAAGAAAATTTAATAATTCCATCTCAAACGTTTTCGTAAGTGAGGTTAACAACAAAGAAACAGTTGAAAGATAAGGTTTACCTCAAGTCTAAAGAGGATGTGCTTAAGAGGTACGACCGTCCAAAATCTGGCGTCAGGATCATCTATTTCTTTGAGTCTTAGAAGGACTCTTACGAACGATTTTCTGACTTTTTCATTTACATCATGCAAACACTTTTTCATGTTCTTGAGTATCTCAATGGCCATTGTACGGGTTTTCGCATTAGCAACAAGGTGCTCAAACGCGCTGAACACCGCTGCAGGCACTAGATGACAAGAATCTGAGACTAATTTTCCAGTCAGTATGAACATAATACTTTTGACGTCAGCAATTGAGAAGACAGCGGTCGATTGGATGAACACTGATGCAACGCCCTGAAACCATGAAGAGAATACACTGGAAACGTCTGCCAAGTTGGGTGGCCAGTATAGCTTCCTCACTTACGTTATGCCTGTTTGCTCTTGCGCAGCAACTCGTGACTAAGGGTGCTTATAGACTGGAGCTGTGATAAGAGCGAGAGCAGAGAGTTGGCCAATTCAGAGAGGAGCGAGAGTCAGTGCAGTTCAAATTCTTCTAGACGAATCATGATTATTATTTATTTGCGGGAAACCCGTCATTGAGAATGTGGTATTTACTTCGGGGGCGAAAAGTAAAAGGGATTCACGTAATTTATCAAACGCGAAATGTACACGGGGAATTCCATCATTTGTACGAAGGACTTCAAGAAGATTCCGACTGGTTTTATGAATAATTCAAATCAGTCAAATTGCATTTTAACCCTTTGAGGACTCCTGACGAAATATTCGTCCAATCACTATCCCCAGGGACTCCTGACAAATATTTTGTCCAGCTCTTTTTTTTCTCATATTTTCGGATGGAGAGCACTCTGTTGTGCCTTCCATGTACTTCTAGTCGCCGCAGGGCCCCTTTGGGTTGTGAATAACATCAACAGGTTGTGTTTTAGTCAGTTTCGTGTTATCAGTCGTCCATTCGTTTATCGTCCAAATTTGTAGGTTTTTGTCAGTTTCGTCCCAGTCAAGTTTACCTACTGTGTTGATTATGTCGAATAGAAAAGTGTTTACTGAAAATATCGATGGAGATGATAGCAATAATGCGAGTGGAAGTGAATACACCCCAATGAATCACCAGCACCTGGCTGTAGTGGTATCAACTCCAATGTTCCGGTACGTTTAGTTTTTGCATACCTACTCAATCAATATGTTTTCATTTCAATCCCCGACAAATTTATTATTTTAAATGACACATAGGAGTAATAGGGAACGAAGATAATAGGGGTATTCATGGTTGTTCGAAATCGAATTCGAAATGGTCGAGAAGGGTCCTCGTCATGAGGCCTCACGTCGAAGTGTCGAATTACTGGTTATACAGAACCGAGGTTATTATATGTTCTGTTGTAAACAAGAGTTTACCGTTTGCACTAACTTCTTCGCTCGGCCGAGTAGAGCGCCACTGTATTTCGACAATTCGACGCCAAGTTCGTGACCTGTGAGTCTCGAATTCGAAGATGGGATCGAAATCGAAGTCTATCGGCGGCGCATGCGCACTGGATGCGTTTCCATGGCTACTTCGAATTCTCGACGACTTCGACATTTCGACGGTGGACCATGAAGACCCCTAATATAATAATCGTGAATGTGCTTTTCAAATGCTATGTCTATTTCAATGGGGAATGAAATAAAAGGGGACGCCCATTAGCCTGGCGAGAGAGAGAGTTATCGGCCACCCTGGGGTGGGGGTGGTGGTGGGGGGGTTAGTGTCACTTTTACTTGGGCAGTACCGAAAGGGTTAAACCCAATTTTGCCTGTTGGGATCAGCAATAACAGCGAAGAAAACAAACAGGCTCGATTTCTTCGCTCGAGCTTGAGGCACTGCCCCACTCTACGCTCCTTCTTATGCCTAAATGCGTTTGTTTTCTTCTCTCTCTTCCCTTGCTCTTAGCGCAGCTGGTCTGTAAGCACCCTAAATTCATAGGTTATAGTCTTGGAGTCAGCCCCGAACTACTCTCCAGATTTCAGCAAAATCGGTCCATTAGGAACTGAGAAACCGGAGTGTCAGGAAATTGACGTTTGCGCATGCGTACACGCTACTAGTGGTCCGACGGCGATGAAAATAATACAATCCCTGAAAATTTCATCTAATTCGGACCATAACTTCATGTAGTTTTGCCTGGAACAAGGAATTGACCACAGACAGACAGACACGGAACCAAAATGGTTCAGAAAGCTTTATAACGTAAAAAGCAAGTGGAAATTTGGATTTTGGAGGACAAAATGTTTTTTCTTGTACGAATAAACAGCTTTCTTCCTTCGTTAGTGAGGAAGCAAAATACCATGAAATGATTGATTTTTTTCTTGATACTTTATTTTGGGGGGAAGCGGTAAATTCTTCAGAGCTCACCCTGCAAGCGATGACTCGGACTAGCTGATATTCATCCAGCAGCAAGTCCTTTATCTCTTTGACCTGCATCTCCTTGAAAGCACAGTTTGCAGTGGCGCCTTGCCCCACTTTCTCAAGGGGAAATACGTCGAAGAATATTTGGGCAGCGTTGCATCTTTCAATCGGGTTATGACTCTGAAACGTGATTATCACTCAAGTTTAGAACTGAAATTCGGGGGTACCTACCACGATAAACCGATGATATACGACAACTCTAATCTCCCGTGGAATGCATTACAAAATATATATTCTACTACCAAACAGCAGGCACTAATTTGAGGTCTTTTGACTTGAAATTTTGATTTGCACAAAATACTGCGAGTAGGTAGGTCCCCCCCATACGTTTAAAGAATTTTTAAAGCATCCTTAGGGCTCAAATATCAAATATTAAGTACCTAAGTAATTTTCAAAAACCAAATAAAAATGATTTTTTTTTTACTTCTACCGAACAGATAGAAAGAGACAAAAAAGAATATCAACACAAAGATAATTTTTTTTTTCCAGTTATACGGCGTTGTTTATTTTTTGTTGATTATCCTCTCAAAGCACTCTCATTGCATACTTTTCCGGTTCAGTTCTTTTAGTGCTGGAAAGGGTTTCTCAAGAGCCATCGGAATTCGGCCGGTTAATCAAACAGCTGAGATTTTATTCCAAGTTATCTCCACTCCCGTACGATAAACAAATTTTGTTTCTTTGTATTCGCGGTGTTGTTTATTCCAAACAACAATACAAAGGCAGAAAAACTGTATAGTTTTTTTCTCATACACCATAATTCCCCATTAGCCTTGTTTGGTAGTACAGGAACATGGGGGATATTGGGAGTCAGCGGGAAATTTCTCATAAGAATCATGAGACACAAAGTTTGTATAGGAAAATTTCGTTATTGCTGCTGTACCACGTCTGGAGCGCAGGGAGCATGAAGCGCTGAGTTTCCAAACTTGCTACCCAATTTTCCAAATTTGTGAGAAAACAGCAAAAACTTGTTTAAAGCTGGATTTTTGACCAAAGAGTTTTAGATCATTCAAGTTACATAACAATTAAGAGGCCCTCTCCTCACCTTGAGACTTCTCCATAAGATGGGTTGATACAATTCCGTGATCAACTGACTGAATTTAGTCAATCTCCGATTCGCCCGAAGAACTTGGAGAATACCAAACACCAATTTTCCGATGGGTCCCATTTCAAGTCCATTTCGTTTCAAGGTCATAGCCCGTACCATTATATCTTGTATACATCGTTGCTCTATTTCCTGAAATGTTTAAGAACGTATGTCAGAAATAAGGTCAGTTTGTCCTTTAAGGCTTAAGGTTCCTACGTTGACCACATGCTTTTCCCTGAAATCACAAGACGGATACGCAAGATACTAGGTTTATGGTTCGATATTTTACCACATCGATGTTTAGAATCGATATCCAGCTCTATTCGATTTGCACTGGGAAGGAATTTATCGGGAATATTCCCTAACTTATAAATTCCCAGTAAAAATCGGGAATCAATTTTTTTCTTCAACGTTACTGGTTTTATGCTCCTTGATTAACTAAATGGCAACTACTTCAATTATGAAATGCTCTAGGTGCATTATTAATCGTGTTTTAATGCAACAAAATAGCCTATTCTCCTATTCTGTTGGGACATAAATTGAATTTAGAAGATAGGTCGTGTTCAAGTTGTTTTTCTCCTCTCTGGGCTTCTGTTGTGGAAACTAGGAACTTCTTCTTTCTGACTACTTTTATGGTTCTAACAAAAAAAGCCCAGAGAGAAAAAGAACAACTTGAAGAGGACCGAGTCATGTTGAGTCGAGCACTGATGATGAGACCCGAGGGTCGCTCAGAATCGGGATCTGGTTTCGAGTGAGTCCTTTAGCGAATTTTCCAAGAAAATGCGG
This sequence comes from Lygus lineolaris, assembly GCA_030264115.1. NCBI lineage: Eukaryota > Metazoa > Arthropoda > Insecta > Hemiptera > Miridae > Lygus > Lygus lineolaris. Next base: position 3,266,981 of record JAEMON010000008.1, on the reverse strand, counting down.
CTATTGCAATGGTTTCAAAATTTTAATTACGCAAAATTTTAAAAAATTTCTTAATAGAAATCCATTTTATCATACCATTCTAATAAGATTCCTGAAGGTTAAAACTTTTTCGTATGTACCTATATTTGTCACTCCAGACGATATCTGGCCCTAGGATCGAACTAAAAAATCCAGACAAATTTCAAAATGCCAATAATAACAAAAGAAAGGACGAGTTCGTTGGCCAGAATTATTGAGGGAATTTTAGGGGTCAAATTTTGAAAATTGAGCATTAACAAATGTGTTTTTGAGGTTTTGTATGTAAATTACCATCTTAAACATAGAAACACTATGGTATACTCGTTTTTGGAATCAGCGAAAATCATCCTAAAAGAAAAATCACCCACAAAATCGATTAAAATTATTCCAAGAAAATTTGCTCATCAACTCATGCTGCATGACGGAACTTTTGATTTTTTCTTTATACCTATTATGTCAGCAATAAATGCATTCTTGTTCTTAAATTTTTGTTTAAAATTCAGTCCTCTTAGTTTATTACTGCAGCACCTAGGCAACAGCAATAGATAGGAAATTTAAAGCTATGGGTAAACCCTGAAGTGGACATAAAACAGGGAAAAACGATTTTATCAACTAAAAAAATTCATTCCCGTATAAATTCGGTTGTTAGGAATATTCCCCAAAAATAAATTCCCGGGAATTTACCCATCACTGTTCATGACTAGGGTCATATTAGAGAGAGTTCAATATCATAGCATAACGTATCATAAGAGAGTTCTTCATCAATATCATAACTACAACAAGAGAAACCATCAAAGATGGCACAGAACATTATACGTAGGTAAAGAAGTGAGTTTAAAACACCAACCTTGCGAACTAAGCTGCCTTCTTCAGTTAGAATCCAAGCATGAAAATAGACTTCACCATAATTTGCCGCTATTTTTTTAGTGAACTTCGACAAATTATCTCGGATTTTCGTCTGAAAATTTTTCACCAGCGAGGCCTCCTTGGAGAGAAAATTGGCTAAAACTAAGATCCCCTCTCTGTTTTTCAAAAAATCGGGCGAAACGAGAGCTTCCATGAATGACGCCAATATATCATTCATTGAAGGATCGAGGAGGTCGACTTGAAGAATGAAAATCTTCAATTCTTTTAATCTTTTGAAATCGGCAGAGGTGACTGGTTTCCCACTAGTGCCAAGTGCCACGGAAAACAGATGCCCAAGCAGCAAAAGCCCAAATTTGGAGTGCTCGTTGAAATGTGACGTTTGAACGAATTTAGTGATGAGCTGAACCATGTGAGTTCTCCAAACTGAGTCCACATTCTGGTCAGAGATAGCAGTGCTGAAGTGAGTGAACATGCGTTGGACCATGTGCCGCTTCCCGTAATCCGTCCATCTCTGAAGGGTTTTGAGGAAGGATAAGGCGGTGGTTACAGACGAATTGGTCTCCACATTTGGCGCAGTCATACGGTCGACCAAAGGGGGAATGATCTCATCCAGGATTTTCTCTATTTGTTGTTTCGATGACTTTTCAAAGCCGTGCTGGAAACCATACAGTCAGTGTGTTATGTAATCGTAGGAAAAAATAATCATTTGTGTCTATTCATTTTTTGATACAACTTGGAATTTTGTTCACATAAAAATGAAGCAACAAAAAAATCTACAGTGGGGTGTGTCAAAATGAAAACGTTGAGACTATTTGGGTTCCTAAAGGCCATATCACTACTTGAGCTTTTTTCAGCTTTTTTTCTCGGTTTTTCCCCAATTCCTGACCATGATGTAAAAGAAGGGCACTTTTTCAGTTTTTTCTCTTAGGTCAACACCATCCTTCCATAGCATTGGTGAAGCATTTTTTAAGCTCATGGAGAAATGTATAACACGTTCTAATTTTCATGAACGCAATTTTGGGCAAGGAAGGATAACTCGGACCCTAAAACTGTTAGTAACGTTAGAGTTCAAGCAACTTCAACTTTCATTCATCTCCAACTTCACGTTGTGAAAAAAAAATTAAGAAAATATTTAAAAAAGGCTGAAAAGAGCTCATGTGAACTAGCTTCAACTCCCGGGCATTACATGCACACAAAAATGGTGGTAAATTAATTCTTAATTGATTGAGACTAGATTTACCCTTATCAATACCAAATTGTTTGGCACATAGATATGCAACGAGTTAAAATCCTATAGAAATCTTGATAATCAGAATGGGGAACTTGCATGGTATTTTGACATTTTATGTCTTTACTA
>JAEMON010000008.1:3129561-3143848 GCA_030264115.1 Lygus lineolaris | reverse complement strand
CATCACTACTTTACTCTACGATCAACATACTTAAAATTAATATTTACAGTGGAATCTCTTTATGAAATCCCTAGGAAAACTCACGTTAAATCGATTACTTACTGCCCTTATGAATGTTGTACATAAAATTAAAATTTAGTAGGTTGGAACCTTTGTTTTGTCCCAATTTTTCTAAAAATGAAGCAAGTTTTGACTGAAATGTTTCATTTCTAGTTAATTGGAATTTTTTATCCACTCCTCTTGTTGATTCAAACTTTCAAGAACTCGAGTTCTCAGTAGGTCACTTTTTCAAGATCCCTTGAGTTTCGAATTTTGGAGAGTCGACCGTAGGATTTGAATGAATTTTATATTAAACAACATAAATCGCCCCTGGAGTCAAAACGCTTCTTCATCAAGAATTGACAGGGTACATTCCTGCCAGAACTAATAAAGAAGAAGAAAGAGCAATAAGAACTTTGGTGGCTTTGGTCATTGTTATTTAATCATGCCAATTTTGTAAAGTGTCAGCACCTATAAATTTTAAGTGATTTACTCAACTGTGTTGACGGCTTGATACTATTTTATCGGTCTTCTACATGACTATAGCTTCTGTATCTGCTTCTTCATGGTAGCCATCTTCTTCTTCATCTAACAAGACGTATTCCAAATCAAAAAATTGGCATCAGTGGTTTTTTACTTTGAATTAGATTTCGAAGTCTAAAGTGCAAAATTATTACCCATTGAAATTCACCAATATAATTGAGATAAACGCATAGTATCCTGGCTGTCACTAATACGTTGTGTCGTCAGAAGCAGAAAAGTCCTTTTTGAATATTTGGCAATATTTAGTTAAATGAGTTCTAAAGTTCGCCATTTTTCGGTATTTTCAAAATGGAATAATTCCATCCTGACTTCAATAGTAGATCCTGCAGGAAATTTCCTTGACAACTAATTATTCACCGAATTGAGACAAGAAACCTATTTGACCATTTCCCAAAAGTCAGCTTTCCGCAGATACGACTTTTCTGCTTCTGTCGGTACCAATTTAAAATGTCTGGCTGGCAGGGATGAAGATCAAAACAGTTCGATCACAGCTGCCATTTCTTCACCTCCTCAGTGTCGGGTCAAGCCCTCCAAGGACGATCCTTCCAGAATGATATTCACCGTAGTAACGGAACGACCCGACGTGGAGGTCAAGAAACCAGGAGAACCCTACTGCCTGTTGCCCCAGAGAACTCACCACCAAGGTACTCTACCTCTTACGTACTGAGGTGGTCTACCGCTTCATCACCCACGGAAGGCCTCTGAAATACCAATCAGCCGACCAGCCTGAGTCATCTGACGCATTAGAGATTCCAACTCGTCTCCTGCGGTTGTGACCCGAAATCAACATCTTCAAGGTCGCTCTTCGAATTTTGAATGAAGTCTTCCTTCCCCACCTCCCCAATTCACGTACCTTGCTTCTTCCTTTATAGTTTCCAATCATAAAGACAATTTTTACCTCCAATATCTAAATTTTCACTCACATTTTACTTCAGCTGAACCGGCGACAATGAAATAAATCCTCCACTAACGTCTTGCATGACCATGATGGAAAGAAATAGAGCTTGACAAACCAACTTTATTATGAATAGACTAAAAATTGTAGCTATCATCCCTTAAGGGGGTATTGCATCTAGGGGCCACACACATTCAAGTAATTTTTTAGTTTTACTTCGTTTTTATCTGTACCGCTGAACCTTCAGAGATCAAACTTTGGCGTTCGCATTACTCTGCTCTTTCCAATGGAAGCCTTTTTTTTTAACCCATCCACAAAAAATTTGTATATAAATTTTGGGAAATTTTAAATTTGTTCTTCATTTTGGTGAAAGAAATTGGATTATAAGCAAGTCTTCCCATGAGCAATTCTTTGATTTGGTGAATGGGAAAATGGTAAAAATAGAAATACTTCGAGCTGCAATACCCCCTTAAGTCAGTAGTTCTCAACCTTTCCTCGGTTAGGTATGCGCTCTAGCACAATGAGAATTTTTCCCCCCTCTAGGGTCTAGGCGATCCCCTGTGAATGTCATCACCCTGTAGTAGGTACCTACCTACCGTGTGCAAATTTTAAAGTTGGATCCTTAACAAATGAATAAAAAAAAGAAGTACATCGCTTCTAATTCATGTTGCAATCACGCTTTCAACAGAAGTCAGTAAGACGAAAGAGAAAAACCACTCAATTTTGGGAACATGATTGAAGACTTGGAAACTCGGTTGAATAAAATAAAAATTTCGTGATACAGGCCACTATAGGAAAAATCGTTTCTGCGACACTTTGGTCTCATGACGCCTGTCTGATCCTATAGGCAAAAGAAAAAATACACCAACAATTAGTGTTACAGTGCTGGTTACTGGAGTTATCCTTGCCACCTCAATTAACTCGAGTAACACAGACTGAATAGGAAGTTAATACAATACAATGATCAACAGTAGGTACCAAAATCCAGTCCAAATGAACAGTATTCGAAAATCGAAATGTTATACAGCATAATATATGCATTCGTTAGCCAGTAATAAATTCCTTTAATCGCTTATTTTATTCTTCAATGAATTCACTGTATGTACGGGTCATTCAGTGATTCTAGAAATAGCACAGACTGCAAATGAGAAACAGGACAGGAGCGAGAAGACGCTAATGAGGACCGTTTCCCGTTTTTGATTGGTGTAACTGTTCCAGAAAACTTGTGAGCTCTTCCTTCTGAAAAAATGCCAAATCGTCCACCTCCCCGTGTCAAATCCTCGACAAGGAAACTCAGTAAATAAGTAGGTTTTTTTTTTTAAATTGGCGATAGAGCATTTTTTCTTCAAAGGACAGAAATTGAGGTGTTGAGAAAAATAAAGGCTATTTCCTACTAAGACTTTGCCAAGAAAGTGGTGTTACACTCGTAAAATTGCGTCTACGATGTTTTTTTTGTATACAACTAGACTTCATTAGGTTTCCGTACGTGGAAGAAACTCATTCATTACTATAATCATCTGGCAAGCTGAATCATTTCATCTTTGTGCAAAGCATTTGATGGGGTTGTTATGGGAGTCTGACATCTTCACACCTACCTTAAACTAAGAGAAATCTTTCTACTCGCCAAGCAATGCAACAGTGGAATAGGGAACAGCTTGGACAAATACTGGGCGAACGAAAAAAAATATACACTGGTAGGTATTAGAGAGACTAGAAAACTTTTTTAGGGCAGGATTTATATACGGTCCTCGAGTTTCAAGGAGACCTTGAGATGGTCTTTGAGGATTGCTTGAACCGAATCAGTATTCCAAATTTCGAGGAGAACATCTCAAGGTTTCCTTGAAACTCGAGGACCGTGTATAAATCCCGCTCTTAGTCTCTCTACTAGTAGGTACCAACATTCCCAGATCCTGTAGGAAATAATAAAATACTACCACTCAAATACCACTGAAATTATACTATTCAAAGTTAATACCAAAGTCAATATAATACCTGTTAGTCCGCGAATCCCTGCAACACTTCTTCACAATTTTCTTCAGATTTTGATGACATTTTCAGAGTTTGTGCGGGTTAGGCCTTTAAGATCGACTACGCTCGCACAAACTTGAATTTCGGCAACCATATCTTCCACATGATCTAAAGTTCACATAAAAAATCATTAGATGGTTTGGGAGAAAACCGATTGATGCTTATGAAATGGAAATCCTATACATTAAAATCTAAAAAAATAAAGAGCCAAATGCAACTGATGCAAATGTTATAAAGGTAATACGCTCAAATAAATCGAAAATACTAAAAATTTACCAGACCTACTACACACTTATGTATTTTGAGCCACTTCTCCTAGGCAGTAGATTTTTGCTATCTAGACAGTAAGTTTTTGCTATCTGGGGGGACCGGCATTTGTATTTCCATTACTGAATGATTAATTTACTTTCGATACCTACAACATCTACTATAGCGCTAAGTACCTACTCTTATTACACGTAAAATCTCAGTTAAATAGACATATATTCTAATATTTTTTGCTGATTTTCTTCGTTATTTGGTATTTATGAGTTCCTCCGATCTGGGTGCTCTGCGGGGAAAGAAGGTGGTTTATAGCGCCTGCGAAGTTGCCGCCGCGTGTTTTGATTTATGAGGTTTTGGTTCGGTATTTATAGCCGCCTCGAAGGCTATGAATAGCTCGGCCGATCAAACTTGTGGCTGAGCCGATCCCCGTTCGTTAGCGGGTGACGAACTCGAAGTACAGGCTCAAGTCAAGCCCTCAAAAATGGGCCATTTGGAAAAAAATTGGCAGCAGGGTGATTCAAATTCGCTGATTCCTCGACCAAGAACAATTTTATTTTCAAATTTCAAAATATTCGAAACTTCAAAAACTTCGAAATGGGATTGAGGGTGGAAGTACGAAAAAATTCCATTCATGATTTGATGAGCGCATTTTCAAAGAATAATTGTAACCGATTTGGTGGATGATTCTTATAGGAAATTTCACGCTGATTCCGAATATACCATAATATGTTCCTATGTTTAATATGGTAATTTACACCAAAAACATCGAAAAACACATTTTTAGATAATTATTATTATTTTTTTTTAAGACAATTTTCTAAATTTGACCCCTTGAAAAACGTCTGGTCACCGAACTCATCCATTCTTTTGATATTATTGACATTTTAAAATTTTTTTGGATTTTTATCTCGATTCTAGGGTCAGAATCGTCTGGAGTGACACACACACACACACAATTTCAGTAATCGTTTCAGAATGGTCTGAAAAGGATTTCCATGAAGAAAATTTGCAAAAATTTGCATTACTAAAATTTTGAAGCCATTTCAATACCTTCATTATTTTCGAAAATTCGCTAAAATGTGACATCTTAAGGTATGTATGTGTTAGTCAGACCGGTTTCGCTTGTTTATTTCACCTCATCAGGAACCTCAGATACCTTGTTTGCTGCCAGCACTACTCTTCTAAATAGTAATCTTGTTAATTTTTTGGAATTTTTTGTATATTAACCTAACCTCCTTCTTAAGGTATCTACTTCACGTGCATCAATAATGCTATCCTAACTACTTACGGAATGCTAAAAAGCTATTTATGAATAAAGGTAGACGATGTACTTATCGTCACAAGCATTTATTACAGCTGGCAGCACTATAAATCTTTACAGTCCCCCACTCAACCTCTCAAAGTCGCTGATGAGGCGAAATAAACATATGAAACCGGTTGGACTAACACATGTACCTACCTGAAGAAGGCAGATTTTTATTCTTCTACCCTCAACCCCATTTGGTATCATAACAAGATGGCAACAACCAACAATGAACATAAACTTTGTATCATCAATTTTAGTCTGGCTCGACTTTTCCACTTGATCTTCTTCCAAAATTATTTCTTTAATTTCTGAGTCAGCTTGGTCCTTTCCTGCCACCACTAATATAAGGGGTCACACATGACACGATCTCTGTCCAGCTCACCGAGTGTTAGATCCGGACCACCCAAACGGGAAGCCCAGAGATTGAGTCACTTGCTTCCTGAAGATTCGTAGCGGTGAAAGTGTCAAAATTTTGGGGTCAGCAACAAACTATTTAAAGACCGCTCCAAAACTTAAGACTAACAAGAAAATTGTCCCTCCATTTAGTAACTAAGGAATAACAAATTGTGAATCGGAATTGGTGACATCAGGCCTCGTGTGATCTTAGCAGATACCGAAAACCAAAGTGAATTAGATGTGCCTATCAATTAAGATGTATTTCCTATCGAATGATGAATGAGTACACTCCCACATTCTTTCATCTTATTTGTCACCTCGTGTGCTCACTGTTCAGCTTGCAGCGTGGAAATTGATTACCAGTCAAAACGGTCTCACGTTTTAGGAAGGATCTTGAGCAATCCACATCTTACACTAATACATTGATTGTACCTAACTCGATCTCTCTACTGAAGTAGATACAATCGTATTAAAGTAACTAGCAGGTTTCTTCTCGTTGTGTCTGTTTTATTAGGCCTATGGAACAATTTTCAGTCATTGGCGCCTCACAATAAGAAGTTTACAGTAAGCTGTACTTTACGATACGTTTTCTATAGAGCACCACTTCAAAAGCCGAAAGAGTTCTCATGTTTATAATTTCCCTTTATAGTTTAATGTAATACCTGTGTAACCTTTTTCTCCAACTGAATTTCTGGGAGCCACAGTATCGTGTTTGTTATTATACTTCGCTCGCCAAGAAATGATTAGGTAATTATGTTTTATACGTTTTCTCAATCATTATTGTTCCACAGTAATTGAATTGTCTCATATCTTGATGGTCGGTGGAGTTGACATTTATAGCATTTCTACCAAAGGAATGATGAACATGACCCATCGTTTAGGTCATTTCAACGACTTTCTGACAGATAAAGAGTTGATGGTTCACGTAAAACACATCATGTAGGTGATAGGCACCGCCATAAAACTTGACTTTACAGAAGGCTTCAGAGGAGGGGAGTGGGTGTTACTTCACACAATGAATAATACGATTGTTATAACAACCCATAATCACAAAGAGCCAATAACGAGTTGAAAGTAAAGTGTACACCCACCACTTGATTGGGCCTCTTATGTCGTAGATTTCCCCTGAGAGCCAAGGGTACGTAGTAGGTATATGCACATGCTTTCGAAATTTCGTCGGCGATTTCAAACACAACAGCAGATATCAGTTCACCGTGGAATATAAACCAGCTACTGCCAAAGGTGAAGGTCTCCGTAAGAAGGTACCACTATAGACTGCACAATTATGGACATAAAAGCACCAACTTTATAAAGAAATTTTGAAGAGATATCGAGCTTACCCTCGATTCTTGGTTACGGAGGGAGGGAAGGTATTCTTGCAAGCTGTTTAGAGAGCCTGGAAAGTTATCGTTCATTGTTTTCTGTGATCTTCATTGTTTTCGTGCTATCCTGCGATCTGGCGGTCGGTGTCGCAACGACATCTTAGCAGCGGACATCGGCTCAGTCATCTCTATCAGTCATCTCACGTCGTAAAAATGGTTTTCAAACGATTTTAACAGTCAAGGCCTCGGTTTCTAGATCATTCAAAAGGCTTTACGTTCTATCTCAAGAATATCCCGTTGATGTAATGATGACGTCTACACATCTACCTACCTAAATCACTTTACTTTGACGACCGATTGGCACCTACTAGGGCATCAAATCCAGCAATCAAGGAAATTCCAGAGCTTTGTTCATGGTCTAGCATGTGCTGGATTTAACCTCTTTGAACAGTTTTCCTTCACGCCGAAAACCCTTTTGAGTATTTATAAAGAAAAAGGAAAACCCCCTACTATCTGCCTATGTACTGCCGCCAAACCGTGCAAAGCCCATAACTAGTACCTAGTACCTACCTATAGAATCCTCTTTTAGCGAATTTCTGAAGAAAATGAAGTTCAAAATTCTAGTGATGCAAATTTTTGAACATTTTCTTTATGAATCCGTTTCCTGACCGAGGAATCAGGATAAAACATCAAAAAAAATGTCAAAATTTCAATAATATCAAAAGAAAGGATGAGTTCGTTGGCCAAAATTTTTGGAGTACTCAAATGGGTAACATTTTGAAAATTTAGGGTCAAAAACCTCAAAATATCGCTGAAAAACGCGTTTTTGAGTTGTTTGGTATAAAAATGACCATCTTAAACATAGGACATGATATAGGTATGGTATATTCGGAATCTGTGTGAAATTTCCTATAAAAATGGCCGATAAAGTATTGAGAATTTTCATGTTTCAAAAAATTGGTAAAAATAATGATAAAAATTGATTTCAAAAATTGCGTTTAAAAAATGCTGGAAAATTCTGTCATGCTGCATGACTGGAACTTTTTTTTGGTATTCCGGGTTTGAGTAGCATCGTGTGCTCTGCGTATCCATAATTTCTGAGATTTTATTTATTGGGTGGTGATTTATTCGACCAGTAAAATATTCCAAGATCATCATAGTTCTGTGTCGTCGTTTCTGTCCCAGCTGGGCCGGTATTTAGGACAGGAAATACAACCGCGAGCAGTTCCTTCCAAAGCTAACATTTATTTACAATAAATTGAGAAACTTGAAATAAACGGTTTCATTTTTACTTAACATCACTTGAAAAACTTGAAGTAAACGATGGCATTTTTTATTAATGTGTTAAGTATTATTTACGTTGGTAGCTATCGAGCAGCTTGATATTTTATGTTAGAGTGATCTAAGATGTTCTTTGAAGCACGTACGAGTACACATTGACCAATTTATGCCTGCTGCGCTCTTTCTTTCAACGAAATAGAAAAAACTCTACCTTGAAAAACTTTATTATACGTTATGCATATAAATTGGTTTACCTTTTTGAGACTGATAGGGTAGTGATAAAGCCCAAACAATAACATCCCACTAAACCACCAAACCATAAACTATATTTAGGATGGCATTGACGAATGGATAAACTGTGATCTTACTTGGTAGGTGCTCCCCAAACAGAAAAATTAATAATTTTCAGTTTTTTTGGAATCCTCTGATGTGCTTATGCCTCATTGGTAGATAAATCTTAAAATCTAAAAAAAATGAGATTTGGATATGCCAATATTGAAACAGACGGGTGCGGTTATGACGTTTGTAGAGAGAGATTGGACGTCCCTAAAGCTACAATTGGACGTATCGTTGCTCAGAAATGATAGGATTTAATTGCAAACCATTGTACGAAATCTTCGTTTGACAATAATCTCCTTCGAGTGTTCACTGGTGTCCCCTTGCGTAGCGTAAGGAATAAGGTTCCTTTTGACAGGCTAGCGCCTCCCCTTGTTGGAGAGTTGCCAGAACAACCTCTAGGCGGCAACAACAACAAGCCTTTTGTGACAGATATGCTTGGAATTCGTTATTTCGCGCACGACCTACAGAATTAACGTTCTTTAGGGAGAACGGTGTTGACGTTTTGATCGTCGCACAATCCACATCCCCTTTCATATTCCTCATTCCTACTGTTTTTTGGGATTTATTGAACTGTTACCGTCAACTGAAATTCGCATTAATTTAAAACAACAAAAAACGCACTCCAGGTTAGTTCTACTTCAGCTCTACCGGCTAAAATTAAAAATACATGGAAGATGCGTCTACTAGTCTGCTTCATATGTTGTGAAGGTGCAATGCCAAACTGAGACCTCCAACCAACTTTGTTTACTTACGTACCAGCAGTCCCCTGAAGGAGGGGGAAATTGGAGGGGTTAGATTTGGTGTGATGTGCAATAAATTCAGAGCTTTCCTTAGAAATTAGCTTTATAAGCTGATCAGCTGATTATGGACCTATACATCATCTAGTACAAGTCATAAGGAGGCTACATTCCAAATTGTAGCTTTATAGAGTGAATAGCCTCGAAATTGGCTTTGGGAGCCGCTCAGCTGATTCTGGCCATATACATCATCAAGTATAAGTCCTAAGGAGGCTATAGCGTAGAAATTAGAAAACTTCAAGCTCGCATTTTTGTGACATGTTTTCGTAACGTTTTTGGACAGTTAGGTCATGGCTAAAGCATGCTCCATGCTAGAAGTTTGCCAGTAGCGAGTTGTCATCGTTGTCTTGTACTCTATCTGCACTCTATCTACAACTAAGAGACTTGGGGCTTCTTTTGAGAGGGATTGAGGTCTATTTGGTACTTTCTGAACCGTAAAGGAAGGTATGATGAACAAGAATCCACCTCTAACTCATTTTCGAAAAAACTGATGCTTTTGCTAGTTATATGAAATACTATTTCACACCTACATTTTTTACAAATACCTTAATTGCTGTTTCTGAACCGCTCTTTCTCTCCTCATGGCCTGAAGTTCTTCAGTTCTAGGTTTTTCTGAAAGAATCTGTGACAGGAAGTATGGTTTGAAAATAGTTGGCAATAGTTTGAGTAGTTACCTAGGAGCACACAACTTTTAATCCGCTTGATGACCATCTAAAACCTGCTGCTCACCAGGCTGGAAAAACGCGTTCCACCTAGATGAGCCCGCTGTAGGTACACCCGTAATCAACACTTTACGAATTGAGAACCATTTTTCATCTCGACAAACATTTTAATTCACACATTCCTCCACTCCCGCGCAGATTTCACTACTTGCTGAGCGAAGCACTTTCGTTTTCCACTGCCCACCAGGATCATCCTGAGTGGCTCGAAACCCACACATTAGTGCGACCTGCTTAGAAAATACGGGCTACATCGTGTGAAAAGTATTTTCTTAATACGGTTATATTGCGAATTTGCTTCCAATTTCCTGAACGTAATCCTGTCCATTTAATTCAATTCAACCTGCGTCCACTTATGGGTTCATATTTCTTATCCTGGGAATGGGGCTTCAGATTCTGTCGTTCGGTGAGTATTTTCGATTGCTTTTCAAAGATGTAACAGCAATTCGACAACTTCCACCTTCGTAGATGAGTCTCAATTAAGGGAGGATTGACTTTTATTATCTACTTTTTCTGTCAATAAACTTCCCTCAAGCCCTCTTGATAACACTATTTTCTTATTTGAACTATGAGCTCGTTTGACTCTTTTATGTATGAGTTCTGCAGAGTCATGCGCCAATTTTTCAGATACTCGTACTTACGCGTAAAACGCAAAAAATAGTGATTTGAAATTTTTACATTTTTATTTTATTTATTTTTTCTATTTTTTATTTTTTTTAACACCGCCTACGTATAAAATCCCTCTGGTTTTCAAGGTAGGATACCGGTGAGAGTCGAAAAACAGACATAATCGCCTGATTCCATGGGAACAATACCTGTAAATGAAAAAGTAGGTGCCCATAGTAGATAAATATTATACCATTCGTTGGTTACTTACTAGGTACATCAATAAAACAAAGTTTTATTGTTTCAAGCACATTTTGAGCGTATACAGGTGTATGTGTAATCAAATTTTGACTTAGTAACTCAGGTTTTTACTGAATAAATTCAAAACAAATGGGAGGTGGTACCATTCCGAAGAATGATGGTGTAGAGTTAGCAGAGAATGCAGAGTGGAAAATGAAGAAACATATATATATTTTTTTTTTCAAAAGCCACCTAAATGAAGGAAATAGAAGGTTATCCATTGTTCGAGATACCACCCAGTATAAATTGATATTATCGAAGTGATGGAACAGATTTGTTTTCTTTATATTCATTTATTTGGATTTTATATGGAATGAAACGGTGCCATGACTTGGATTTTTTGTGCTCTTTCAGACTTTCACTGCTTGGTGCAACTCGCACTTGAGAAAAGCCGGCACCTCCATCGACAACATCGAGGAGGACTTCAGGAACGGTCTGAAGCTGATGCTGCTCCTGGAAGTCATCTCTGGAGAGACCCTGCCCAAGCCCGACAGGGGCAAGATGAGGTTCCACAAGATCGCCAACGTCAACAAGGCCCTCGACTTCATCGCCAGCAAAGGAGTCAAACTCGTATCTATCGGAGCTGAAGGTTCGTCATCTATCATATACATTTCTTGTATTCAAATGAATAGGCCTAGGCTTATTAGGGAACACTTAGAGACATGGAGCCAGATTTGTTAAGAAATGTCTGAAAAGTAACATGAGTTTGGAGGTATTAAAAACGTTCACCTTACGAATGTGAAAAGAAAGCTTCTACTACCTTTTGTAGATTCGAAAGCAAAACTACTGCAGTTGCAAAAGCAGTTGAAATTGAAAAGCACATTGAATCACCATACCTAGATCTGTCCCGTATGTTCTCTCTTCAAATTAGTCGGGATGCGGCCAGGTAGGAAAAAGGACACTCGACCGTCCATCTTCAAGATGAAAACTACCAACAAACATCAAGAAAGGCCGCTGGAACCAGTAAACTCTATGAGAAGGTCCAATTCGATAAGGAAGGTCAGGACATTGTTTTCTAGAGAAACGAGTACAAGTAGAGGCAGATTGTAGCTAACTGCTACAACCCCCCTGCTGCTGCTTCTGCTGCTTGTAACTGTTGTATGGAGATGAAAAAATACAAGAGTCTGTCAAAATTGGGCCATCCACAGGAAATTCGAAGAAAAATTCAACACCTGCCTCCCCACTAAGACATGTTGTTTTTCTTTGAATTTCATGTGGATGGCCCAATCTTGACTGGCTCTTGTATTTTCTCATCTCCATACTTTTCTTACAACAATTTGACCTTCCTCCTTCCACTGGACCTTCTCAGAAGGTTCACTTCTTCCAGCGAAGTTGCTTGATGGTAGTTTGCATCTTATTGAAGATGGACGCAGGAAGCGCCCGAAACGGCGAATTATGAACTGAACAGTATCGGAGGGTAGTTGGGGGCTGACTCAAAACCTATGAATTTTATCACGGTTGGATCAGTAATAGCTACTGAGCAAGTGTTAACATTTAATTTTTTGTCATCGGGATAGCCCCGGAACTTTTTCTACCAATTTCTCTGGAATGTTCACTAACTGACCATGTTACAAAAGTGAGGAACCTATACTGCCCACCCAACTTGGCAAAAGTTTTGCCTACCTGCCCGAATCTCAGGTAATTTGAAGAGAGAACATACATCTTAACATCCGACTCATTCATAAAAATAACATTAGATCAGTCATATTACGCAAAACCCGCTATTATTCATCATTTTGTTCGCTCGTCACTTCTTCCGTTCTCTTCTGTGTTCTCTCCTGTTCCTCCCTTTCCGAGTTCTTTAAGTTATCCGAGTTATGCATCATGGCTCATGTGTCGTTTAGATGTTTACTGCCTCTGTTGGAGGTTGAAAATCAAATGTTAAGAACTTGATGTGACAGTGTCGCACTCTTATTTTTGTATCCGTTGATTCATCCTCCAGATTTATCTTCCGTCGTAAGAATCGCTGTGTGTGAGAATAGCGATGGATGATGTTAGAAGTTTGGCCAGTCAGCGATTAACTACTGAAATTATGTCGAGCCGACGCCGACAGGAACAGTGTTTATCGAAGTTGCAAGCTTCTGTCCCAGTTATTTCGCGGTGTATTGTTAGAAAGACCCGCAGTATTAGTTGCCAACAGCTGCATCTCATCTATGCCCTCGGCGATGACTCATATTTCACGACTTTGTGCCTTGTCTTGGAAACATAATTTTGTCGTGATAGAAATAGATAGGTAAGAGTGAACGATGGAATTTTTACTCACCTACGTCGAAATGTAAAATTCGCCCATCTTGTGACTCAGTAAGTCATTTAAACATATTGTCTAGTAATGCATGCATTACAGTCCCTTTAGATGAGGAATTGAAAGCTCCAAACCAGTAGCCAATAGTATTAGCATAAAATGAGGATCTTACATCCGTAATAAAATGCGTAGCTCTTGAAATGGTGACATTCCAAAATCTAATTTTTTTAATAGATATTTTCAGGATTTTTTTTAGGGGAGAAGTAAATGAGTGAGTAACTCTTCTCTTTTTATTGGTTGCTATTTATTCACCAATCGCCTCCTTTTTCTTCGTAGCTTAACGCTTTCGCCCTTAGGCCTCATCCGAGCTTAAGCTATGCTGTAAGTTGTCCTGCTACCACCCTCCGTACCTTCGATGCACCTTTCTTATCTCTATTTGTAGGGAATTCTAGTAATTTACCTCCCAGTGGCTGACAGACTAACCACTCATGGAAGAGCCCTTTATCAACATAACAAGCCTACCAGCCAACAATGGACAAGAACTAAAAGAGTTCCCTACACATAAAGATAAGAAAGGTGCATCGAAAGGACAGGAGGGTGATAGCAGGAAACTTACAGCAAAGCTTAAGCTCTGATGAGGCCTATTGTCGAAAGCGCTAAGCTGCGAAGAAAAAGGAGACGATTGTTGAAGAAATCGCAACCAATAATAAGAGAAGAGCCAGCAAATTCAGAATGACTGACGCAAGTTCAAACATTGGCACCATGGCACCAATTCCTGGCGTCGTAGTCCCTAACATAGGGACGTCGTGCTCTTCATGAATATCCCAGTCGAACAAAAAAACAAGCGCACAGTTGAGAATTTAATGAGACAGCAACACAAGATTTTGTCATATACAGGGTGTCTCTTAGTGGTGGATCACCTTTTCTTTTTCCTTTGTTTCAAGGGGTAGAAAAAACACTTCAAATGGTTACCCCCGTTAATTTTTCACAAGGAATTCAACCATCACATTTTCGCGCGCCTCGCGCTTCGTTTTTTCAAATGAGAATCCCCTTTTTTCATTCCAGATTTGGATTCTACGCAAAACTTCATTGGATTCTTCGCAAAAATTACCCCTCACTCGAAAATTTGAGTGCGCAAAAACGTTCTAAATATTCGCAAAAGCGAGTTCGCAAAAACGCTCTAAATATGCCCTAAAAACAAGAAATTGAG
>JAEMON010000008.1:3064945-3076071 GCA_030264115.1 Lygus lineolaris | reverse complement strand
TCCATGATATTAGGGGCGTTAACAACTGCCTCAAATCACCCCCCCACTCTATGCAAAATTTCAATATTGGGAGGAAATACACGCCTTAGAAATTGCATGGAGTGAGGGAATATCCAATCATGCTCCTGGGCATCAGACCATGGTTTCCGTCGTCAAGGAAACCAGAATTCCCAGAATGCGCACAACATACACCGCAGAGTGGGAGTAATATAAGAAATTATTGGCCAAAACTCGAGGGGTAGCGAACACTGAATTAGTGAATTCGTCAACTGGGATCACACCGTTTCCTAAGTCTGTCGTTCGTTACCTCTTGAGACATCCCTGACTTGACGGAAACCATGGAGCATGATTGGATATACCCTCACTCTATGCAATTTCGGAGGCCTGTATTTCTTCCCAATACTGAAATTTCGCAGAGTGGGGGGTGACTTGAGGCAGTTGTTAACGCCCCAGATTTATGGTGATTTATGGTGATCTGCTGATTTCAGCGATCCAACTTTCCACGTGCGGGTTCGATGGCCGGCGTGGTAAATATGGTAATCAGTAACAAACAAGAACTGATGGCCTAACCTAACTGATGGCCTAATCGTCGAAAACGATTTAACTTTGTAACTCATTATTTTCGTGGAAATAGACAACGTTTTCTCCTCAACTCCGGTTTCTCTTTTATTGAAATGGGTTTCCACAACTTCGTCGCGAGCGATTTAGTTCGTTTCGGTACTGAATCCAATTTCCGAGCTAGACGTATCCTGTAGAGTTGACGCCGTTTCTCCTCGATTTTCATCTCGGTGTTTTATGTCAGGAGAGGTCATGATCCTGACTGTACAAGTACAAAAGGAATTCAAGGTTATCTTTTTTAAATTCAAGGTTTTCTATGAGTACGTAACCTTAATTTGAAATGGAAAAGCTTGAATTTGATTTGAAAATCCTTGAATTTAATTTATACTATAGATTTCTTTGATTACGTAGGTAACCCTTCAGTATCCAACATGGAATCCGAGTCTGCAATGACTATTAGGGGTTCTCAATTAGTGCGCGTTGCACACGTCTTGTATCATAAAAAATTAGTGTTTAGCCCGAATTTTGGTTTTATATTTTATTTTCAATAATGGACCTTTTGATGACGTCACTTTTAATCACATGTTCTTTCAGGGGCCGAGGGAGTGAGCCCAAAATGTCCTCAAATGCCTGAATCTCGGCTACCAAAGACTTTATAGAAACTCATAATATAACATTTATTATCATAGCTTAGGACTTATGAGTTTAAAAAACGGATAACCTCCCCCAACCGTTTTAGCGTTGCACAGTTTTTCTAATTTTTCTTAGCCAATTTTCAACAGATTTTGATGCGGTCCTCCTAGAGAATGAGGTGCCTTCATGCCAATTTGAATTTTTAAGGAGGACTGGAAACATTCAAAATTGAAATTAATTCATGTACTTACAGCATTTTGAATTTTTATCAACCTTTTTTAAACTATTCAAATTGGCATTGAGGCACCTCATCCCCTTGGAGAGTGACGAAATAGGGAGAATACTACTAGGGGAGAGTGGGGAGAGTTTGGACAGTTTTTTTCAAATTGCTGTACGAAACCCCCTTTCAGTTAAAGAAAACTTTTTTTTTGTGTGTTTTGATTCAGGTGGATGTAAACTCACTTGATTTAGGTAAACCATATCCACAAGGAATTCCTATTTCACAAAAACGACGATTTACCAAAAATGGAATTTCGTCCAATGTCTCCCCTGTCCAAACTCTCCCCACTCTCCCCTATATATATACTAAGTTAACTACTATACGTAAGTTGACCGAAATAAATCCATTAGTTAAGGACCATAGTGAAGCTGTATCCCTTATAACTTCCGATGTATAGATGGGAATATTCAGGATCTCATTTATTTTATGAATTTTCATTTACCGTTTCAGGTATTACCTGAAAGGTCACCTCTTGAGAATGGACGACTCCTACGTCGGGACCCAGCATTACTACGACTGCGGGGACGAAGGCACTGGTCCGATACGCTACTGCATCATCGACCAAGGAATATGCATCATGCTGGGTCACTCCCTTTTCGTCTGTAGCCTGGCCAACCGCATAGAAGTCCGTAAAATAGAAGTGTACAACCGGACAGTCCTATTACACGATCATTTACGAGCGTATGTCGTCACTGGAGAGAAAATGGTGACTGGATTCGATTGTCAGTTGAACTACGAAGACTTCGGCATTCCTGCTCAAAACATGATATCCTTCAGGTCTAACAAAGACATAACTGTTGGACTGATATCTGCCAATAATTCGTACTGCTTCGTAGTCTGGTACGTGCGTTACGGCCTCAAACCCAAAACTTTCCCCACACATCGGCCGTTCGGATTCGAACTTCATCCACGAGCGAACATCCTGGCGTCGGTCGCGTTGGACAAGTTCAACCAGCGAACGCTGCTCACCGTCTACCTCATCGAGTACGGCGTCCAATACGAGATCGACCTCGACGACACGTCCATCGCCCAGGCCAAGCTGTACTTCGTCGGGAAGGACCTCCTCTACTGCGCCACGAGAAGCGATTGGTCCATCTACGACTACGAGTACGTCATGGACCTCAAGACGATGAAGGTCTTGTACGACTCAGAGATGGCACCCACGAACATCATCTCCGTTGATTCGAAACATGCCATCTACAACCATGGAGATACAGTGGAGGTTCACTCTTATATATGATACCATCCTAGACTGTTATATAACACACGCGAATAGCAAGATTTTCACGAGTCATGGACTAATTGGACAGGGTTATGCAATTTAAAAAAATGCTATTGGAGCTCGATTCCCTTGAGCGGTCTAGAGGCTATTTTTGGTCCGATTTCGAAAAAATATTGTCAGAATGCCTCTCCATGTATTCTGGAAAAAAGGTAGTTAAAACTCACATCAAAATCTTTTCAGCAGGGCCTGGGAAGGAGGATCTCCCAACTTAGGAAACCAGTTTGAAGCATTCTGCAACAAACTGTCGCCTACCTTAATATTCAGCTTTTTCTTTTCTTTTCTTCAGCTTCTTTTCTTATCTTCACCGTTTTCTTTTTCGTTTCTTCAGCTTCTTTTTCTTTTATTCAGTATTTCTAAAACAACAATTCTTACCTGAGAAATCAATTCAACTTTCACACTTGAGAGCTCAGTGCACGATCGCTGAAAATTAGAATTGGCGCTCTATCGATGATTGCAACATTTTTCGAAAAGCTATTTATTACAGTGAATATTGCTTATGTTTTTCTACTAAAGTACGTTCAAAAGTATGTAGATCGTTCAAATGGAGGGGGATGAGATATCGATACGTCTTGAAGACCGAATTAATCGGTAAGAGATCAATAAGTTGTGCGCACCGAGCACCATCTCGATTTTAAAAAATATGAAGAAATAATGATTTAAAGAAACAATAAACTAAATTCAATAAATTAAAATAAATAAAAAGTTTAACGCAGACACCAAGTAAGCTTTATAGCTAAAGAACCGCATAATATATAGTATTTTCCAATTGAATTAAACCTTTTTCACTTTTAAATAAACCTTTCACCAATTGAATTAAACCTTTATTTGTAAGTTTGCTAACAAACTTTGTTTAGTTATATTGGAAAAAGGTTTAATTCAATTGGAAAATACTATAGAAGAAAGTTCTCAAACGTAATTTTCCATTCGGTAGGCCCCCACAGGGGCGCACCCAGGTTTTTCAATGGTGGGGGTGTGGAATACTAGAATAGCATGAAAACCATTTTTTGAAAATTGGGTGTTTAAAATGGCGTTTTCATCAGCCTATTTGGGCTCTTGAAAACGTACGTACGTAAACAGATTATTTTAATATGGAAACATGTGTACAGGCGTTGATATATTATTATTATTATTCTGTTTCGTCGAGGAGGATGGATTCATCCTTCCTATCCACCCCCTGGGCCCTGACTGTATGGATTGTTAAGGTCAGAAGAGATCTCCATTGGAAAATATTTTTATGTCTACACCTAAGATCACTTTGGTAGAAGTTTAAAAATGTATAAACAAGCATTAGAGGTTAGGGGAGGACTTGTATCACGCAATCCGCATCCAATAATAATCCAATTTAGACTATTTTATTACATTGTTGGTCAAGCCATAACTAGAAGTTATTATTTATCGGCTGCTGAAGGGGGCGGTATATAGTATAACACGGACCCTCTCATTTCAACCTTAATCAATATACAAATGGGGGTCCCTTGAGGTCGGTTTCCCTGAGTGCCCCCTGTGGGCCCCAGCCCGGCCCTGATAATGTACTGCGCTTCTGTGTAACTCGATCCAATATTGAGGTCCCCAATTCGTCACCTTAGTGAACCTCAGCTGTCCAAGTGAAATTTTGTGAACCAGGTGATTCGTTCTCCTGCATTCGCGCGCAATAATTTCGTTAATTTTGTGATGTTCTGTTCAATTCACGGCCCATTTTTCCGTGGAGAGGGCATTATAATTTTTATTTGGTGAGATTCATTTTGATTGACTGTGATAGGTTAGTGATAGAACGTTTTCCGAAAGCAATGACGATTTACAGCCCAAATATTCCTGAAGCCTGCAAGATAATAAATTAATAGGTATAGATATAAATAGAGAACAGCAAGTTTGTATTACCAACACCTAATGTAACTCTTTCATATTACCAGTTTTCAAGTACCTGTAGGTGCCCCAAATAATTAATAGAGCTCCATTTTTGAGTACGTGTAGGTACGAATAGAGGTATGATAATTTCGTGGGTATAAACTTATGATGTATATTTCGGGAAACTGTGATGTGAAACGTTAATAAATGTGATTACCTATATTATTTCGCTCGGTTTTACATTATATATATACGTTTTTGTATGCTTTGTTTACTACTTATTTCGCGTATTATTGTCTGTTTTTTATACGAATCGCTTAACTTTTACAATAATGTTCATCTGATATTTCTACTCTCTCATTAAATGCCCCATTTGATATCTAGTGATGCATTGAGATTTTTTTAATAGTTTCTCCTTTCTATTTCAATATTTTGAATTTTTCGTAAATGAATACAACAGAAAGAGCGTTTTGGTAGGATTATTTAGGAAATATATAAAGTAGGAACCTAACAAAATTAATACAGTGAGAGTGATGTAATATAATAATTATGTCATTTTTCCTACGAGAAGATACGAGTAGTTGGTAGGTATGTAGATTATCTAACAACGTGACATGACTAACATTGGAGAAGTACGAGAGGTACCCAACTAATAATTTGTTGTTTATTATGAGTAAACATTGTTATTTTTCCTTTTGCTTAATGTGAATAAGTGAGTTCAAATAATTTTTTTTTAATTAACAAATTGAGATTTTATGTAATATTAATCATAGAGAATCGGTTTTTAGAGAGAAATGTATGTAGTTAAATATGTGTCTGAACCCATGAATGTAGGAAATATCACAATATGCTATAAACTATTATGCAATGGCGTAGACGAGTCAACTGTGTTGATCTAGAACGGGTATTTCAAGTTCACGGGTCAACTGAAGGCTGATCTAATTCAAACTTGGCTCGGGTTGAGCCCCGTTGACCTTTGGCCAAACGCATTAGGAAGATATGCGGATCTGTTAGCAATCACATGATCATCGATCTGTCATTTGATAAGATGCTCTTCTATCTCTTCTCTATGAATAGCCACAGAATACATCCGCGAAATTACCATCCGCCGAGATAGGTAGTCTGACCAAAAAAATGATTTTTTCTTTTCAACCTAATATAATATATTATATATATTATTATACTATATTATAGTAGGTAGATCTAAAGAATAACGCAAAGTACCTACCTACCTAGGACCTTGCTTCCATTTGTAGAAACAGATCTATAGGAACAATTGTATCGCAAGAGGTCTGTTCCAACTAGAAGCGGTGCAGGTGCAATTCGAATATTTTAGCTGCGCAGATCCTTCTGCACACATTCTTGTCAACAATTTGTTTGAGAAGGTTCGCGCAGCTAAAATATTCGAATTTCACCTCCACCGCCACTAGTTGGAACATACCTATCTAAGATCATCCTCTCAAATCCTTCAATAATTGATTTGATTGTTGGATAAATAAGAGAAAACTGCCATGTATTGATGCTGTACTGATGATTGAGAATATTGTCGCTAATGATTGATGCTCACTAACATGTGTGGTTACTAACTCAAATTATTTTAGATAATTAATTTTAGGGAGGCACCTACTTACTACAATGGGGAATTACCTATCATATTTTTTTACCTGAAAGGTAGTAGCTTAAAAGAAACAATATTGGAGTCGAAGGGCAAAAATAGTCTATCTGTGATTTTAGAAAATTTATTGAAATTTTCATTTTTGTCCTATGGCGGGAAAGTGACGTCAAATAGGGTGTCGTCTGTAATTGGCCAAATCCGTCCAAGATGCCAACCAAACAAAACAACACAGTTTGAGCTCCTGATTAGTGAGAATAAAATTATCTTCATTGAATAATTGTTTGAATTAATTATTATTAATAAATTATTCAAATTAATTATTTTTTCACTGATATTAATGGGATCTCAGTGCATTCTTTTTCGGTTCAGTTCTTTTAGAGTGACGTAGGAAAGGGTTTCTCAAGGGCCCTCGGAATGCCGCCTATTATACATATAAACACCTGAGATTTGATTACAAGTTTTCTCCACACCAGAACGATAAACTATTTTTTTTCTTTGTATTAACAGTGTTAATTTATTCAAAATAATAATACAAAGACAGAAAAAATTCTCATTTTTGTTTTCTCAGATTTTCTCATACACGACAATTCCCCATCCTGGTAGACGGGTACGAATACATTGCTTGAAAAATTACTTGTATTGATTTGTCTTCGAAATCAATCAAATTTGATAAAAAATGTGATGAACCGAATCCTGCTTCGAAAAAACAGAGGTGATTTGTTTGAATGTATAAATTATTGTAAGTAGGTCCCTTCCTAAGTGCCAAATCATTGGTGAGCGATTTTTTCGTACTAACTTGTTTCCATTAGTATGCCTTGGAACTGCTAGGAGAAATTAATGCGTCAATTCAAATATATGATGAATTTGTGTGCTTTGACTATCAGTCCTGTTCTTAGTTACATATATTTTGCGAATAAAATAAATTGCTCTTCAATAAATAATGTTTCGTAGCGCATAAGATTGCAGATAAATAAGTAGATATGTATTTAGTCGAAGATTTTTTTAATTGTGTGATATTCATGAACTAACCAAGAGTTAACTAAATAGGAGAAGTTAGGACGTACCTACCTAGACAAATAATGTAAAGACGACAGGCTCGTTCCCTGAAAATGTGTTCATCATATATGATTTATAGTCACTAACAAAATCCTACATTAAAAATGTTCGCCAGTTCCCATGTTAAACTATGATAATTGTTCAATAAAGAGAGACCAGAATATGTCGATGTGACGTCTACATTTCTCTAACTCCCTTTCAACAAGTGATGATAAGTCTCCCTTTCAAATGAGTAGATAGGCGTAGGATTTTTGCTGTTTGAATGAAACCTTTTATATGAGTCAAACCTTTTCCCAATACAATTAACCGCTAGCGAGATAATACGGAATGGGGAACTTGCATGGGTAGGAATTTTGAACCTCAAAATCTGATTCAGACCCCTTCGAAACCCCTTGGTGCCAATTGTCAGCTTGAAATTACGGCTAGTTTGCCCAGGAAATTGGTTGGAAGGTGTTATAGTAAAGTCTTTTATTCGTTGAACGTACTAACATAGTGGCCTACAGAAGATTGAACTTTTCAATCAACTCACAACAATAACTATAAACATTATTGTCTGGAAACAGAATCATCGGAGCAGCTAACAAAGTCCCCCTTCCGTTCCACAGATTCTGTTTACCCCATTAGGTATACTTCATGATCGTGAAATTCTTGTTAGAGGCTTCGTCATTATGTAGGTATGCAATGTTATTGAGAGACGAGACGTACTCGATGCTCAAGCTTCCATTTTCCACTAAATATCTCACGAAGAAATATTTTATATTTATATGCCTTGAATGAGAGCTTACGTTGTTGCCTTTCGTCAAACTTATTGCGGCTTGGTTATCACTCCTGATTGCTGGCTTCTTTTTCAAGGGATAACCTATTTCTTCTAGGACATATCAACCATACCATGTCTATAGCACAAGCGGCTATTGCTATGAATTCCGCTTCCATGGTTGACTAAGCTACTATTCTCTGTATCGCTGACCTCCAAACTATCGGTGATCCTCCTAACTGGATGAGAAGCCCAGATGTCGGCTTACAATCATCATCATTATTTAATTCATTATTTTCATCATCCTTTTAAAGAGTAATAGTAGGTAGTATATTAAGAGACATGTGGGAGTATCGGACCACCCCTTTTTTTCAATTTCATCACCGTTCCTTGTCTATCTCCGCGTTCTGGGCCCATAACCTTTGTTATTGTAAAATCTTTTATTCGTTAAACGAACCAACACAATGGTCTACACAAGAATGAACTTTTCAATCAACTCACAACAATAACAACACTCAGCAACTATAATCGTGATTGCTTGGAAACAGACTCATCAGAACAACTAACAGAAGGCAAAGCCTTGAGCCTAACAACTGACGTCAGTTAGGTTCAAATTACAAGACCCATTTTCGGTAACTTTCAATCATCGGATACCCCTCAAAAAGCACCTTTTTGGAAAGCCCTTATTAAGATCTTTCGAATAAAAAAAATAACCATGCAAGTTCCCCATGGTGTACGAATTGCGAAACACAGTTTAATAGTGAATAAGGACCTACAGAAAACGTATTAACAAAGGCGTAGAGAACAATGTAGCTGTCAATGAACAATGTAACAGTCAACCGATTGAAACTGAATGCAATATCGTTTGTTGGCCCCAATAGTCTCCTCACTATTCATATTCATCCTATCTACTTCCCGTGAGGCTTTCTTAAGAGTGATTCTCAGTTCTGTCAAGTTCCTGTGTATGGAGGAAACACCCAACTCTACATTTTGCTCAGGTAGGTACCTACTTGGATTCTCTCTAATTCGCTTAAGTTATATACCGGGTTCATTTTCAATCGTTATTTCAATCACTTCAAGCTCGTGGGGGGTAGCTTTTCCTTGGCCCGAGCCAATAATTGTTCACAACCTCATTATCTCTGTTATATTTCCGCAATATTGCTTTCTCAGAATTCAAATTAATACCTGACTGTGACTCTACTTCCCTCACTGAAACTTCGTACAAATTCACATAGGGCTTTTTCTTTTCAATATGAACACAGGCACTGTGACAGCCCCACCATGGAAATCTCTCTTCCTCCATAACGGGAGCAACACCCAGTAGTTGTGGCTGCACGATCCATTCGTCTTCCGTGCTCTTTGCTGGTTACTACTTTCAACTTCAATTGTAGAGGGAATGCCTGGAGGTTCCCTTCTCCTCCGCGAGGGGAGCTAGCAGGTTTTCTTCCCCTAGTCATTACAATCACTTCTTCGATGACCATTGCATCGTAATTACATACCTCAAACCTTCTATCCTTTCTCCATTTTACCTAACTCGTGGTATTTCATGTTTTCGTTAATTCTTTTTTCTCTTTGTGGATACTTACCTTCAGCATCACATCGATCTGGTAATTCCATTTATTGCTATATTTCATTTATATTGATTTGAGCAGAGTATTAGGTAGGTTTCTATCCTAAACTCTCATTCAATTATAATCTTTACTTTCTCCTTATTTTGACTCCCTGTCTATTCATATCCTTCCTCCAAACTAAGGGTATTATCGTTTTCTCAATTTTACTGAAATTAAGTGGTAGCAGAATCTGCATTTAGTATTTTAGGTATTTATCAAGTAAAACATAGGATAAATTTGAATACGGACAGGCATCTACTATAAATCAATCCCACGATTCTGATGAACTTGATTCACTTTCAATCAAGTACTCTAACTACGTCATCGACCAACAACAAAAATAGAACTTGAACTAGAATTGCCAGCACTAGCACTCATTATTCATTCGAATCAAACAGTGCAGGAGGTTGTCCCAACTTATCTTTAGACACCCTGTATAACAAGTTTGTAACCAGTTGGTCTCTTCAGTGAAACAAAAAGAAAAAATAGTACGAGGTTTATTAATACGGAGGAAGAAAACAAGATCCATTCAAAAGCTTGATCTGTTGATGAAAAATAGAAAGGCACATCATGTATCACATGGAGTAGAGTAGCAAACTACATAGATCGGTACCTACTTAAAATTTAAGTTAACAATAACTTCTGGTAAACATAAACATAACCACTTCGTAGAAGTGCTCAACTTCAATTTCTTGACCTAAATAGGAAATGAGACCAGGCCTGCCAACATCAATTCCAAATTCAACGAACTTGATAGGTAAACCTCGCAGCCTTATCAATTTTTGACATTGAGCAAAAATAACTACCCATCTACAGTTGATTGGTTTCAAAAGGAACTATACCACCCATTGCACATCAGACATCAATATCATATCAAATTATAATGTAACCCCTAACAACCGTAATATGCACCCATATTATAGTCAAGCAATAGGGGTTTTAGAGGTTTTCATAGGTTATCCAGTACAGGAAATTGGTTTTTGACACGATGACGTCACATAATCGTGAAAAAATATCTTCCGTCTTTTTTTATTGTCAAAATGTGTCCCGATTCAGGCTCAAAGTTTCCCCTATAGAGACACAATGTGTTTTTTGCCAAAATCCTATTCAAATCTTCCATTTCTTCAATTTGGAAAAGGTATTCCTTTTATGAAAATAATTCTTTGTTCCAAAAACGTTACAAAACAAACTTGGCTCTATTCATAACACTTTCAGAATGCTGGACGTAGGGTGACCGGACCCTTGGCGCCGGCAATGGCATCGTGCTGCACCTGGAAATGATGCTAACAACATAAAATAGAGCCGCTATGAGATGCCAGCAGAAACCGAGGCTTTCGAAAACAATTTAGCGTCATTATTGATGATAAAATGACGAAAAAGTGCGTGTCCCTATTGCGGACCATTTCACCTCAAATTATGATCTCCTCAACCAAAATAAACATTGTGATTCATGGAAACGACATTTTTGAAATCTGGCAACGGCGTTTCTTCTC
>JAEMON010000008.1:3013334-3023824 GCA_030264115.1 Lygus lineolaris | reverse complement strand
ATTTTGGTTCGCCGAATTTTCAAGGATTATTTTGAATGGAAAGATTTGTTTTTGGGGTGGGGTATATGTTTCGCAATCGATTTTTGAAGACGAAAAAATCAATTTCGAGCTAGAAATTGAAACAATCAATTGATGGAAAAAAATCAAAAATTGGTTTGCGTCCCTAAAATGGACCATACTAGAAATTCCATGGGGCAGCGTGAAAGAATTTCCATAAAATCATGTTGTGGTAATTGAATACCTCTACAAAACAAGGATCTCCAGTACCTATTAACCGAAATAAAATGGGTGATTTATTAATTCGCGAACACACTGTGTATTTTACTGGGTGATCAGCTGAAGGAACTTGAAACAAGTTTGTGAAGGTACCCTAAGAGACTCAACGGCAAATCACAATGTTGGTTGGTGTCATCTTTCTGTATAATATGAGGGATTGAGGGTGAAGATAAATACGAATCTTCTTCGTTTGTTGGAGGTCCGACTAGTTTCGCTTCTATTTTTTAGCATCTTGAGAAGTATTAGGTATTACATACATGTAGGTAGACACGTTTCACAACTTGGTAGGGGGTAACTTGTATATAGTCATCGGGTGCCTAAGTGGGTCATTTTCGCTTTAAAAAATGCCGAAAAATTAACAAAATTGTAGCCTAGGCCATGCTGACACTGTTTTTTGATAATAATGTTCTAATCCTGTCCGGCGGCCTTTGGATTTTCCCAAGTTTGGGTGGCTCAGGATCTGACTCATTCAGGCTGTGGTAGCAATCCATCCAGTAGCCTACTCGGCCCATAAATGGCAAGCTAAGACGTATGAGGTCCTGGAGCGATCAGAATCGATAATTTCACTGTCCATACACAATATGGGTCCAAAAAATCGTCTATTGAAAATAGATGCTATGGTATGTAAGCTGCATCCCAGGATCAACTTGAGTTTGTTTTCCCACCAGAATCCACTCCTGCACCAGCTGGCCCACCCCCAGTGGACGACACGATGATCAAGAAGGAGATTGCGAAGGAAGTTGCTTCCATTGAAAATCTCTTATCGAGCGTCAGATCCGATTCCGTGGCTGTAAAAAGATTGGTAAGATATATTATATTTCGTATAGTTATTCCTTAGCAACAATAATTTCCTCTATTTATGTATATGTACTGACAGCTTAATGGATCGCAATGTAGGATCTTCAGCCAGCTTTCTAAGGCATCTACGTGCTCGTGGTCATATCTCATTACAAGTTACTCAGGTCCTACAAAGTTTATTGAGAGGTTTGTTCCAACCGCAGTAAGTTCAAGTGCAGGTTCTGCACACAGAGTACGACCCACTTCTTGACTCGAGAAGTGCACTGTACTACCCAAACCAAAATCTTTTCAACCCGAAATGTTTGTTTGGAACAAACCTTATGGCACCGTCTTTTCACATTTCACCTCTCTCGGTCACATCTCGTTCTCTCAATTCTAGCATCTTGAAAAATATGCCTCAAATCTCCCTGTGTCTGATTACCTTATTACAAATCATTCACAGATGAGCGACAAAACTTCTCTACCCAGTGTCGCTGTGAATCTGGATGGGTTGGAGAAGTTTGAAAAGGAGTTACGTGAAACAACCGCCACTGAAAATGCTGAGGTCCGCGCATTGAAGGCGAGCCTTGTCGAGATGTGGGGCTGGCTTGAGAATATCAAGGCGAAACAGAGACAGTCAACCAGCCAAAGGTAGTTGTAATGCAAAAATATGAATGGATCTTGGATGAATGATCTTGAATTAGAGCTTGCGTAGTGTATTTATGGTTTTAATTTTTAGATAAATATGATATCAAACCTGTTGAGATGTACCTGTACCTGGCTGAATATAGTTTTTTCCATGGCCAGCCAACTAGATAATATGACGTCACTGCTTAGAGGTGCAGTTGGCTGGTCAAGGAAAAACCTTCCTGGAGGCGAATGGATACTTAAATAGCACCCGTGCATGCAGTCCGGTATTTTGACTGATCGTAGGCTGTGAAGCGTGATCCTGATGAAAATAACCATTATCTGCCTCATTTTTGCGAATTAGTCGGCCGTTAAGATGTTTATTCTCTCTCAAAGTCGTCGGGATGAGGCCAGGTTGGAAAATCTGCCTCAAAACTTGGTGAAACTGCAGATTGCCTGCCGAGGTTTTTTTTCTTGTATACCTATATTTCGAGTCTCCTCTCTAAATTAGAGTATGAAGGTAAAAAAGTCTTATATTCGTGAAGGTCTTAAAAAAGGTTTTTCTCAAAATTCAAAATTTCCACTTGCTTTTTGTTTTTAAAAGCGTTTTGGAAAAATTTGTTCCTCGTCCGTCTGTCCCTAATAAATTATTCGTCCTAGGCAAAACTATACTAACTATTCGTCCATTTTTTGTGAAACCTTCAGGGACTGTGGTAGTTAGTCCTTAAACAGTCCTCTGTAAATATCATCTCCATCGGAGTTGTGATATTTTGGGAATGAAACGTCACATTTTCTTGTCGAGGACACTACTTTACCAATTTTACCTGTCTTGTCCATTTTAGGTATCTTGATACAATCGAGAGCAAAGAGCTTGATCCATTGATGAAGAAGTTCATGAAAAGTATTGAACAAAACACCTTGTACGTCGAAACAAAAATAAGAGAGGCCACCGACCATTTGAATTCTATATGGGAAAAACAGAAGGAGCCAGGATCTATGTGAGTCATCTAGCTACTCAGCATTCCAATGTTTATACATATATCTAGGAGGTTGGAAATCCTGCTGTCCTTCATGAAGTCCTTATGGATTGATTCATACCTTCCTCTAGTATTTTGTTTTTGTCTAAAGTGCTCGGCATATTACAGAAAAAACTTCGATATTCCTCACATGGAGGTTATTTACCAAACAATGGCAGCCAATATGAAGATGCTTGCTGTTCAACAAGCCAGAGTTTCAGAGCTTGAAGGGAAACTAGCTACCACGCTCAAGGCTCGTAAGAAAACGATTCCCCAAGTTCTGAATGATTCGAACCCCAAGCGGAATACATCGCATTGGTCTTCGTTGAACAGTTCCGATCAGTAAGTTCTGTATTTTGTGTTTTTTTTAAAGCGTGGAACATGCTTTAGCCATGACCTAACTGTCAAAAAACGTTACAAAAAAATATCACAAAAATGCGTAACTCTATGGATCTTGATAGATTCCACTTTACGATCAATATGATCAAATAAGTATTGTCAAATTTGGTTATAACTTGGTCATAAGTTGGTTGTCAAATTCAAGTGGTACATGAATGATATATGTGTGGATAGTTCAAGGTTCGTATTTTTTATTGCAGGAATACACAGTTGGAGAAACTTGCTGACAAGCTTCTTCAAACGAGAATTGATTCAGACAATGAAACCAGTCGTTCATTCAAAGAGGCCGCCAACCGTTACATTGCTCTGTCCAACATGAGAAAGCCTTTGTCGTCTGAAAAAGAGGCAGCGTTATGGAATTGGCACAAGTCTCATAAAGTCATTCACACCAAAGCCAACCGAGCTGCCATTCCTGATAATGAGATCCTCAGCAGACTGTCAATGAAAATCACCCCAACCAAAACTCCTGCGCCTGCCAAACCATCTGCGCCAATCGTTGAAACCCCGGTGGCCACGTCATCAAAACCAATTAGCAGGAATTTGTTTGTGACGCCGGCAGTGTCGCAGACTGCCACAAGTGGAGCGCCGATTTTTCCCCCTTTGGTGACAAGCACACCTTTCCCATCTCAATCCAAGACTGATGAATCTAAAGGAATGGGGAAAGGTTTTTTATCCCCAATCCCACAGTCAGTAATCCCTGTTTCAGCTACGAAGTCACCAACAACTTTCGAACCAAAAGGATTGGTTTCTCAAAATCCAGCATCGAAATCTATTTTTGGGTCACCTTTCAGTGCTACTAATACTACCAAGGAACAATCGTTGCCATCTTCTTCTGCAATCACTCAGGTGACAGTTGCCGCTTCATCACCTCAAGTTTTATCTTCTAAGCCTTTTTCAAATCCTTCTGGAATGTCTACTTCACCATTTTCACTGTTGAGTGGGAAACCTGTGGAGTCGACTAGAGCTCCTCTTCCATCTGCAAAGGAGAATCAGCCAAATTTTGGGCTAGAACCCACCAAAACTGTTTCAACATCAGATGTAAAAACTGCTTCGAATACATCTACAATTTTTGGATTGCTGTCTGGATCAACGATGACAGTTGCACCTGA
The DNA here is from genome assembly GCA_030264115.1 of Lygus lineolaris. Taxonomy (NCBI): domain Eukaryota; kingdom Metazoa; phylum Arthropoda; class Insecta; order Hemiptera; family Miridae; genus Lygus; species Lygus lineolaris. The sequence goes on along the minus strand of JAEMON010000008.1, from coordinate 3,019,620 downwards.
AAAGACATCGGCTCCTGCCTCCACAACTGCTTCTGGTTCCATATTTGGAAGTTCTCCATTTGGCCATTCTACTGGAATGTCGTCATTCCAGCTTGGCGGTTCACCATTTGGCAGTATATCTGCCACTACTTCAAGTGTAACTGCTACAAGTGGTTCACCTGCTGTTGCCAAATCATCTGTATTCCAGGTTGCATCACCCGTATCCAGTTCTTTGCCCTCAGTTTCTATATTCAGCCTTGGCTCATCCGCAACACCAGTTTCAGAAATCAAGACTGTTACCGCCACAACTTCTACTCCTCAGTCGTCATTCTCTGCACCATCGTTTTCAACTGCTTTCAACTTCAATCAGCCTAAAACCACTGCTTCAGTCGCAGGAACAGTACCCAGTGATGGAACTACGTCAGCACCCATTAGCTTGAGCTCCATCAGTACTCAACCAGCAACTACTTCAACAACGTCTAGTATATTTGGAGGAACCTCTGTTGCTAGTCCTATAACATCCGTCTCAACATCCAGCACTGCACAATCCTCTACACCCACTGTTCCAGTTACCACCTCTATATCTATCTTTGGAGGTAGTGCTTCATCTGCACCTACTGTCTCCTCTCCCGTATCACCACTGCTCGTTACTCCTGAAAAAGTTTCTTCTTCTACCGTACCTGGTGGTTTGTCCTTTGGGTCGATGTCACTCACCCCAGCTGCCTCTTCAGTTCCAAACTCCACAACTGCGTCTGGTTTTGGGAGTTCAGCATTATCCGGAACCCAGTCAACTCAAGTGACTACAACTTCTACAAGTTCTTTCAGTTTCGGCAATGTGGCGTTTGGTTCTGCAACAACCACCTCTAGTGTGTTTGGCACAACAGCCTCTTCGCCGACTACTACCGAAAGCACATTATTTCAAACACCTCAGAAATCAACGAGTACATTCAGTGGAGCCTCGGCCCAACCTGTGTTTGGGACGCCAGCCACGTCTCCAGCAACCTTCAGTACTCCCACAACATCTGCTCAACCAACATTTGGTACACCCACCACGGCCGCTCTACCAGCGTTTGGTACACCTACTGCAGCGGCACAACCACCTTTTGGAACGCCCACTACAACGGCACAACCAACTTTTGGCACACCTACCACGTCAGCTCAACCAACGTTTGGCACATCAACTGCAACTACCCCGTCAGCATTTGGTGCATCAACGACCACCCAACCATCTTTCGGGGCTCCTTCAACATCAGCACAAGCATTTGGCAGTCCGTCAACATCAGCGCCAGTGTTTAGTTCCACAACATCCACTTCTGTCTTTGGCACACCAACCACATCAGCCACTTCCGTGTTTGGTGCTGCGAGTGCTCTCTCCAACACTTCGTTCTTTGGGTCCCCAACTACCACTGCTGCCAGTTTTGGATCGACTCCTGCTGGCAACATCTTTGGAGGGACATCAAGTTTTTCCACGCCTTCGACAACGTCCTCCAGTATTTTTGGGGCTCCGATTTGCAGCCCTAATTCCACTTCAGCCCCTACCAACAAGAACGTGTTCGGGTCCCCATTTGAATCATCCAATACTGGAACTGCCTTTGGTGGCACACCTTCATTCAGTTCCTTCAGATCTAATACGTGAGTTCCGATTATACATTTTTATAAAAAAATACTACCTATTCATTGATTTGTGTCATGCATTCATACATTATGTGCTACACATTTTTGTATTTGTTTTTTAGGCCAGGAGCGGGAACATTTGGGACGAGTGGTGGGTCTATATTTGGAGGAGGAGGCTCCACTTTTGGCCAGCCACAACAGAGTGGCGGTTTATTCCAATCTGGAAGTGAGTAGTTTTGGGAATAGCTTGAACGTAATGTTGAAGAAACACGTCTAAAAGTAAGGGGACTTATGAGGTTTTTTTGCAGAACCAACCGTGCACAGCTTCCACTAGTCATAACTTTTCAACCAGTTTATCAATCGATTCGAAATTTTTACCACTTATTCTCTATATTATTAAGGAGATATCCACCAAATTTGGTCCCATTCCCTTTATTAGAAAAAAAAGAAAAGTCGGAGTGTAAAATATTAAGAATTTCAACTTTGGTACAATGTAACTCGGTGTGTAACCCTTGTAGAGATTTGAAATTTTCACACATTGTTATTAACTATATAAAGGAGAGTCCGTACCAGCGGTTTTCGAAATATTGATTAGCTGATTTTTGGCACTACTTCAAACATGGCTCCTCGATTTGCCGATTTTTTTTCTATTTCGAAAAATTCCCTTTCCCGCCAGAAACAATTTGGGGAGAAACCGTTGGCACGGACTCTTCTTATGGATGCTAAGAACATTGTCTAAAAATTTCAGCGTAGTGCGATAAGTGGTTGCCGAGAAAAAAATCCCATAGACCCATAATGATAGTGTCCCCGCCTTGGCTTAGAAAAATGGAAGTGAACTAAGAAGATGGAAGCAGAATCTGTTTTAGGTGGTTATACTTCTAGAATCAAAGGTTATTTCTGTTATTATAAGGGTTTAGCGTTGTTTTGCTGTTTTTTGAGTTGAGGTTTGCTCACGAGGTTTGCTGTTTTGCCTTTCGCCCAGAGAGGCTCTTATTAAGAGGGAGTATAAAAATCCTCAACTTATAATCTAATTTGTAATTGCCATATTGGACAAATAAACATGAAGATTTATTATTATCAATCATCAAAACCAGGTTTGCCTCATTCTGGTTCCTCAGCTAAGAACGTGTTAATCTACTTAATGATCAATTTACCAATATATGACTGACATAATTTTCAGATTCGAGCCCGAGCGTGTTTGGGACTCCAAACGCTCAGCAGCAGACACCAGGAGCATTCTCCAGTGGAGGACAAAGCATACAGCAAACCGGTTTTGGTAGTTTCGGAGCTACTCAGCCTCAACAAACAAGTAGTACGATTTTCCCCTTTACTCATAGTAAACTACCTACCTATGTTGTGTATGTACTCGTGCACGATATACTGGGTGTCCTCAGCTTTGAGTGCAGTAACTTTGAGGGGTCGACTCACACGTCTTTAAAGATCCTGATACTTTAAAGATACTTTTCGCGATTTTTTTCTCGCGAATCAGTTTTTTCAAAAACAAATAGTTCTTGAACTGGCGGTACCGTTGGAAAGAGACATTTCGGCTGCTCGTCCTCTGCTCGAAAATATATTCGCGCAAATTTGCATGTTTTAGCGATGTCCCGATTTTGCTCTAAGAAACTCGTCCACTTCACGCGAATTCTAGCAAATTTAAAGCGGATTCTTAGATTAAATTTTATTCATATTCCCAGAGGTTCAGCCGTATTAGTGCACTTAGGAACATGCTTTGGTTTCAACCGTTTTGACAAGAATAAGTTGAAATGAGAAGCGTGAAGGAGGAGTGGATGAACCAAATTATCGTAGAACGAAGGCAATTCGGAGAGTGGCCTCTTCTGCTACCAAGTTTGTCACCATTTTTATCACCAGATTTATCACAATGACGGGTACAAGTATTGTGGAATGGTGGTTCAGAGATTTGAAAATCTCACAGCAAATTTAATGCTTTACCCAATTTGTGGACCTAATTTTGAAATAAAACCGTAATTCGCCAAAAAAAAAAAATTCCAAACGTTGGGACAAAAAAATTGCTAAGATAACTTAGCTTTTATACCATGATGTTTCACTAAAGTTGCTATATTTGTCGCCTATTAGTTGTAGAATCACCGCTATCGAGTTGCTGGACTCGGACCTATGATACCCTGTACGTCTCGTAAGAGTCCAAATTAGCCATTAGTTTTTATAGTAAGTAGTTAATTGTTGATAAAATTCTTAATCACGATTGAGCCAGGTGCCTGACTTTTTGGAAATGATGTGCTTTTATAGAATATGAAAGCCGCCTGTTATCATACCAAAATCCAGGTTATTGGATCATCATGCCCCTATTCCATTTAATCAGTATGAAATTAAGGGAATATCTCCAAATTAGATCACAAACAGCTTGAAATGTCAAAATGTTGTCTGCGATTGTGCTTTGAATGAGGGGTTACTTATTGAATGGAATTGTCAGATTTAAATGTTAAATATGAAAATTGCTGTTTCTAGGGCCATTTGGTTCGAGCGGTGGTGCGATTTTTGGTGCACAGGCGGCGTTTGGGTCGGCACCGACTTTTGGAGGAACTGCAACTTTTGGTGGAAGTCCAACCAACAAGATTTTTGGAGCACCTACAACTCCTGGTAATCTTCATCTCTTCTTTTTTCAAAGCATTTACGTGGTTTGAAATTTCACGTTAGTTTAAACTCTTCTCTAAATGGATAGAATGGGAAATCCATCTGTCTATGTATAAGTTTGAGTATCATTCAGGAATAGTTGTAACGATCTTGATGGTCACCATGGGCTTAAGTTTCTCAAGTATGGAGTAGATCGACTCCAAATTATACCGCACCCCCGCAAGAAAAGTGACACTTCTCAAAAAATGCGTTTTTGGGTTAGCACATTCATTGCGTGCTCCACACTGATATTTACTAGAGGAAACAGCTGTTTTGGCTGTAGTCACAACACTGTTCACATGAAACCGCTAATGTCAGTTTTCCTCGCAGCTGTTTTCAACCAACTACCAGCGAGAAAAGAGACACTTTGAAAAAATGACGGTTTTCTTGCAAGGGCGCGATACTGTACTATAATCGGCTAGTTTATGTGTCGTGGATCGACTTCTGAGTGCAATTTACGCATACATATAATTATTATTTAGCTGCTCCGGCATTTGGATCGCCCACCCAGCAGTCTTCGACGTTCGAAAATTTGGCTGGTCAGAACACAGTGTCGTTTGGAAACTTAGCGCAGAACCAACAGCCGACTTTCGGAGGTGGAGGGCCGAGTGCCTTTGGCCAACAACCGCAACCCCAACAGCAACTTCAGCAGCAGCAGCAACAACAACAACAACCTGCCTTTTCCAACACTCCTGCCTTTGGGTTAGTACGCAGTAATGATATAATGCACTTTGTTATTTGGTAAAACTATGTTTAACGCTCATATAAATAATTCACGTAAATATCGTTCTCAAATTTTTCATCTTTTGGATTTCTGAACCTAATGAAGTTTGTTTTTGTTGGTTTCAGAGGAAGTTCTTTTTCGTCATGGCGATAAGGTCGTTCTTTTTCGTCTGGAGCCTTCTTTGTTGAATTGCTATTTCTCAAAGGTGATAATTTTTGTTGTTAAATTTGTGAATAAGTAGGTAGGTATAAAATTAGGTTTTTATGTAAAAATCAAAACAGGTTTTGTATGAATTTCCTGAAGAAAATATAATTGGAAACGTGTAGTGATCTGTTCATTTAGTTTTTTCACACCTTCTTCTTTATTTTGAGAAGGAATAATATGATCGTTATATTTAGGAAAAGCTTAATGTAGGTATGGGGAGGACGGTGACTTGAACTTTTTGCCGCAGAGAGTCAATGTTAGTGAAGGCATGAGTTCGGCTTATCCTTGCAAAGGATCTAATACTGATATATACCTGTTTATGTACTACTATACTATGCATGTGTAGGATTCGAAGGGAAAAACGTTTACGAAGAGGGAGGTTGGCCACGACCAAATCCATGCATTTTTTTTTTACAAATTTCAACTTCTAAGTACCCTTAAAATTTTGCTGAAATCTGACTTGTATGGTGAGATTGATTACATCCTTGTGCAATGCTACCACTATTGATCAGTCAGGGACGCCATTTATACGTGACCATCCTGAGACTTACATGTTTAGTAATACCTCCTTCATTTGTTAATCCGATAGCAATTTACTTGGGATTTTAGGAAATTTGGCTGATAATTTGGAATGGGGTCTACGCATGGGTAAGAATTTTCCACTGACTTCAAATTCTGATTTCGCACCCTCAAAAACCCTCAACACTGCTAATTTTCAGCTCGAAATTCCACCAAGTTGGGCCTCAAGCGGGTGGAAAAGAACGCTCGTGACGTAGCAAGTACTAAATACAAGACCCCTTTTAGCTCATCAGATACCCCTCATGGTGCACCTTTTTGGAAAGCTCTCATTGAGACCATTCAACTGAAAAAGTAAAAAATAACCTTTCGCAGAGCCCATTGGCTCACAGTATTTATGCCTTCACTCCTATGAACATAATTATGTCCACTCAGCAGATATTTTTTAATTTCTTTTAGTTGGAACTTTGTCAGATTATTGAGAAATGAAAATGGTTACATACTAATGGTAGTTTTCTTATTACTACGTAAGTGAGCGTTGCTTACTTGGATTATTGATTGTTGCGGGTTAAGTTTTTGATGATTATTGTTTGATTTGTT
>JAEMON010000008.1:1784043-1798938 GCA_030264115.1 Lygus lineolaris | reverse complement strand
TAGGCAATTTAATTTAAACTTCAGCGATTTTACTCGTGTTAACGATTTCAGCGCAGCGTTATAACGGTATTTCAGGTATTTTCGTAGCGTAAACCTTTGCTGTGTCCAACGGGGACGATGGGGTTGAATCTTTTCAACTTGCACTTGCAAACTGTATACTTCTGCGCGAAACACTATGCTGATCATGGATAATGGCACAAATTCATAGAGCTACTGAAGTTCAAGAGTTTCTGCGTTCTTCTCTAATGAACATTACATTCTTACTGCCGTATTCTCCCATGTTAAACCCATGCGAGAACGCATTTTCCAAGGTGACATTTTGGGTGGTCAAGGGGACCTAAAGGTATTTCGTCACGGGTTCAAATTTACTTGTCCAAAGTTGAAATCTATTTGTCAAACGTTTAAATATATTTGCCAAAAGTTTAACTTAATGTGACAATACTATATATGTATACAATTTTAATAAAAATCTTTGGAATCACAAACATTTTTGATTTGACGATTCACCTTTCAATGTACCCCACCTTTAAACGTAGAACCCGAAAAGCGATTTGTCAAGAACGGTTTAGTATTTTGCATGGGTTTAGATTTTTTGGAATAGGTACTTCTTTTTCTGTCATTCAAAAAAGTTCAACGAAAGGTTTCTTGTAATGGAACGCCAAACGTCGCTGCACAAACTAGACCCCAAATAAAGCCAAATTTCAAATTTTGTATCGCACGGTAAAACTAAACAACGTCAGTTACGTACGAACAGTTGATCGTACTGCTACAAGTACTTTTAGGGGGTGAAAACTACCGTATCCTTCTGTTAAAGGCCATTTTTTTAATTTTCATCCCCTATTATTAATCTTTTGGAGATGAAGTAACATCAAGCTTCGAAGAACAACTAGACCTCAAATGGGACCTGGATACCAAAATTTCATTGATGCGCATTAATTTGCAGGTTTTTGGGTTGATTCGTGGTATTTGAGAATTGAACAAAAGAAAACTTGCCATATTTATAGTGGGCTTGATATCGTTGAGTCTGGAATTTCCTATGTAGACTTTTTTGCTGGCATCGCCGGTCAGTGAGGCAGAGGTAAATAAAAATTTCATCTGGAACAAAGAGAAATGGGTTGGACTCGTACGGTTTGTTTGACGTTGATTGATTAAACACGTCCTTAAATGGGGAAAGTTTGTGCGATTTCGCTACTTTTCTTTCCAAACTCTGACACGACACAATTTTTGAGAGTAAGTTAGTTAAGTAAGTTAGTAATTAATACTAACTTACTTAACTAACTTACTCTATAAAAAAAGATTGGTTTTAATAATAAGTCAATCAACTGAGAAGAGACGTTACTTATCCCCTAAAAAAAAACCTCAACCTTAATAATGATGTGAAACCATCTAATGGGAAACCAGTGTCTCTATTTGAATATTAAATGCTGAATTCTCTCCAGGCAATAGTTACTTGTGGACAATGTAGCTCGGGGACCACACCGCGTTGAGGCATACTACAAAATTGGAAACAGTAGGGATTTGTGGTGATAGCATTTACTTTTGTGAATTCCATGGTGTTTCTCTTCAGGAATCCCACAGTTCTCCAGCTAACCCAGAGCTCTTGAAGTGGTGGGTTTTCTCACAATCATCAGTTAAGGTACTTACTTTGCCAAAGTACCAATCTGACATTTTGGGCGGTATTGGAGGTATTCAATATGCGATGATTGTTCATAAAAATGATCTATTGGTGGTTGATGATATCGAAGAAATTAAAATTTCACATTTCGCCAAAGTGTACATGTCAACAAATGATAGGTACCGCACTGAAACCACCAATATGCATTTATTCCCCTAAACGCGAAGGAAAATACCGAATATTATACGTAACTATGTCTAATTCACTTCCGTTGATGTGCATTTTAGACCCGAACATAGTCTACGCCATTTTCTGGTTGTGGGGAAACCTTTGAATGCTATTTTCTCAGAACTATGATCTTCGAGTAAACTGCCTCCAAAATATGTAATGACAGGGGATTAATGTCCGAAAATCGAAAGGCGTTCCTCCTGAGATCTCGAGATCAGCGGTACTGCACACACATAACTATACAAAATTCTTCTAGCCATTTATTCATTCAGTAATTCAGTTAGAGATAAGGTATTTTACCTTTTGACGATAGTTGTGGAATGTGTTCTTCACACAATTTACTATTCACCTCGTACATATTTTTCTGATTTCAACACATTTCAAAATTTGTACCCACCTAGTTGATGTATTATCTAATTCTTGACCACTCCGACAGGTGTTGATACCAACAAGGGAGAGGGGAGTTCACTGAGGAGCTCACTTTGTATTAATATAGCTCAGGAGCTCAGTCTTTTCTTTAATATAGAAGTGGTTAATCAGTTTAACCTCATCGAACATTTATTAGTAAAACGCGAGGAGGTGTTTTTCCTCGAACTTCTGGGCAGAACCACTGAAACCCCTTATAATCGATTTCGGAAGATTAAAATAGATACCTATTTAATTTTGGGGGTAATTCAGTCGATAAAAACAAATTAAGATCAACCACATAATCACTGAAGAGAAATTAGGAAGAGGTGAGCGAAACTTTGAGGAGCTCTTCTGAAAAGTTTTGATTTTGAGAGATTAGGTTTTGGGCAGGAAATATCCCCAAAAAAAGGCTTGTGAAGAAATACCTGGGCTATTTTCAAACTGAAACCACAATATATTAGGTACCTTCGTTCCAGACATAGCTGCTTCAAAGTGCATTAACTTACACCAAGGTCTTTGATTTTCAAGCTGTCATTGACACAGCCTGGGGACTGGACGATATCGACTTCCTCCACGCGTATGTACATAGAAGGGTTTGGGGAAGACAGGATCCATCTGCAGTGGACGTTTACTGGATAGTTGCCAGGGAAAGACGGCGACGTCAAGGTTTGCAGTTCGGAAGTGACTTTGAGCTGCGTGATCCCACAAGGGGCTGTAAATGACAAATAATCGAATAAATATGGATTTTTTCCAAATGAATGGAGAGTATGCTATTATCCACCGCCAAGAACTTACATTTGATAGCTTTCAGAGTCGTCACAAAACCAGGTGATTCGGAAATGAAGTTAGTTGAGTACTTGATCGTTATGAAACTCCTCGATGATGAGATCCTGTCTGGGAGAGTCGAGCAATTGAATCGTCCAATGAGCTCAGCATTTTCGTCAATACCATCGTAAATCTGAAAGGACAAACAACACAAGAAAAGTGTAGCAAAACGATCCAGTATGACTTGATGAGCGAGTTTTCCAAGAACCATTTTCCAGCGTTTTTTAAAGCTTATATTCAGACATTTTAACATGAATATGTTTTTGGGCTGGAGAACATTCTAAAATTTGCGACCGAAAAAAATGCAACGCCCCGGCACTTTAGATTATTATTAACTCAAAAAGTGAAGGCTAGGTAGAAATCGCCTGATTTTCATTAACTCGAACGAAGTTATAGCGGCTCCCAAAGGTATAGGGTGTATTATACAGATGATGTACAGGGCTAGAATTAGCTGAGCGGCTCCCAAACCCAATTTCTAGGCTATTCAATCTACGAAGCTGTAATGTAGTATGTGGCCTGTGGACTTGTACTTGATGATGTATATGGACAGAATCAGCTGAGCGGCTCCCAGAGCCAATTTCTAGGCTATTCACTCTACGAATCTGTAATGTAGTATGTGGCCTCTGATCTTATGCAGTTCGTTCATTATAAATCAGGTTCAAAAATTCATTTTTGTGGATTTTTCATGTTGATTTTTTTGAGGTGTAAAGAAATACATAGTTAGTTCTTTGGAGGTAGGTACTTTAGTGCAGGGGCGGCTTTAGGGGATCTTATGAGATGAGGCTGAGTACACGAACATGATTGTACATCTTAAGAAAAATGGTTATGAGAGGGCGGTAGGACTAAGTAGGTAACAATAGAGTATGTAGTTTGGCTTATAAATTTCCCCTCCTAACGAAAGGACTACTTAACATTCTACCCCCAACACAAATACATATAGTCAAAACCATTCTTCAATCATAATCAAGTAAACTATTATTGAAGGCACCATCCTTCGTAAAACATCATACCTCAACAGTGGCAGTGTTATTTCTACTTGGCCTTCTACAACCGCCATTAGTTTTGGTGAAATTCGCAGACACTGTCGTTGAGGATGAGCTGCTGAAGACCCACGTGCATTCCACATACTCCGGGGCTCGATTTGGCGATCCGAATTTTTCTAAGGTGTAAATGTCTGAATCTTGGAGCTCAACACGTTCGCCACACCCTGCACAAGAGCGAAAAATAACGAAATAAATAGTAAAAGTAAGTAAAATTATAGTTGTAGGCACGGGGAGGCCGCCAGTGAGGGAAAACCTGGAAAAGTCGGGGAATTTCATGCGTCAGGAAACTTCAGAGAAATGTCAGGGAATTCCGTGAAACTGGGAGAAGTCCAGGAATTTCACTCTGAGTCATAGAATGGGGCAAGCTCACTTGGTTTGAAATTCGGAGGGAAATATCTGATCGGAAAAGGTAGATTTTTTGACGTTTGGACAGGATGGGCTGGAAAAACACCAAATTTCCAACATTCTTTTAAATACGTATTCCTAAGTATATGAAACTTAATGCCGATCACACCAGTCATATTTTTGAAAAGAACATTCAAAAATTGAGTTAAAAAAACTCTGAAATTAGCACAAAAAAAGTTTTGGGCAGTTTTTGGGGGAAACGTGGATTGATTGTTTCACATAATTATCTTCATTTGGGGAATAGGCGTTTTCAGCGTTAAATTTCCGATAAGTCTATAAGACCCTTCAATTTAGGAAAACAAATGGAAATGTAATGATTTTTTCGAAAATGCAGGTGCTGTGTCTGCAAACCTCGTTGGAAAATTTACCTCAGACTCGGATTTATCACCCTCAAAACCCCCAAATCCATATTATCCGATCCGTTGTTAAACGGCTTTCATTTTTTGTGGCGTAATAATTGATCAAGACGTATTCGAACGTGCGATTTTGGCCCTTAGGGTCGTGGAGCTACGGCGGTTCATAAAAACAAAGTTATAATTTCGATTTTTTTTACATTGATTAAGGGAAGTTGTTCTAAATACGAAAATATAAGACCTCGGCCAAGCCTGAAAAACCGCGATTGGACCTAAAAAAAAGCCGTGACTTGTATTTTGCGGGTTGAATGGGAAAGCATGATTGTTCCAATTTTTATAAAGATATCATTGACCAGAAGAGAACAGTGATTAAACGTGCAAGAATGCTAGGTTTAAAAAATCATTGTGTAATAATTTGCGGAGGTTTTATTATTGGACCCATTTTGGTTTATTATTTTCAATAATAAACCTTTGGAATCGAGCACGAAAAAAAAAATTTAACCCCCCCTCAAAATTTGAGGTTTTTACGTTTCAAGATACGTAGAATCCAAAAATCGAATTAAAAAAATCTGTCCGTCCGCCGTACGCGGCACTTTCCTTAGTTACCATGGTCCAAAATTAATGAAATTTGGTATACCGGCCCCATTTGGGGTCTAGTTGTGCCGCGAAGCTTGGCGTTACCGTCAGTCTTCTCTAAGGGTTAGAAAATAGGGGATGACATTTTCAAAACGCCCTAGCTCGAAAATTTCAAATAGGAAGGTATATTTTTTTCCATCGATTTAAAATAGAACACAATTTTTAGCGTCGAATGAGACCTTGCGGAGCGTTTTAGGACCAACCGAACCCTGTAAGGACTTAAGGGTTGAACGAAAAAAAGAGCAGAAACACAGTGTGAATCTCCGGCAAAATCTCCGTTCAAATATCAGCTGCTCAAATACTACTTTCCTTCGATTCCACCGAACCAAGTTTGTTGTTTACCTTCAGAAGCTTCCTTACTTACTGAATTTCATAAAGAATTATACAATTCTCCGATAATAACAATTACAAGAAGGTACCTCATTGTTGCCAAGAGATGATTGTGAACCTCGCGGTAGGTGGGTATTTTATGTCAATAGGATCTTTGTAGATGGGCTTTTATATTCAGAAAATAATAATAAACCATTGTGTAATAATTTGCAGCGTTTTTCATTAAAAAATGACAAAACTAAGTTACCAGGTACGAATGTGATTTCAGCGACGATCTTGCTGCTGATCATGTGGGCAGGAGAGAAAAAATTGATGACGGCATTCGGTGATCTGGTGCGGTACACACCGCTTCTGTCAGCAGTGAGCGTTCCGCATAGAGTAGCCAGGAGATTTGAATTGTTTCTCTGAATTCCATCGCCGTCCCACATCCTGACTGATCCCCAGGTACATCCTCTGAACCCGGTAAGAACTAGCTCTTGGATCCTGAAACAGCAAGGAAAATTATCGTCAACACCCCACATTCTTCATTCTACAGTAAGACCTACTGTACCAGATCGGTAGATAATTTACTTGTACAGAATCTCCTAAATGCATAATACGAGGTCTATGATTCACTGTTGATAACTTTGCACTAAAAACTACGGTGAAATTGCTATGAAACATCCTCTACAGATAGGTAGGTATCCATTCATTATGGAGACTTTAGGCTTTACCTATATTACGCCGTTTTAGGCGATCAAAGCCATTATCTTCCCAACGGAATGTACCTGTAGGGCTCCAGAGTTGGCAGTTTTTGCGCCACGCCTTCTGTAGGTACAGCTAATCTATTTTCCAACTATCGTTCATGTTGTGAAGTGTTCGTGTTTTCATTAAGAATATTTCGCTTCTTCTTACAAACGTCGTCCACCTACTCGCCTCAACAGTCCACCCTTCGTTCTCCTACTATAGCCAGACCTGTAATTGTCCTCGTCTTCTTCGTATAAATTCATAATTATTTGGTATTCCAAATCGTACATTTTGGATTCTTTATGGCACATATTACTTCAGGAATCCGGAACCGATACTGGTTCTATGTATTCTTTCTATCATGTTTCTTCATCTTACTTTCATCTTACTATCTTACTTCATCAGAATATGCAAATTTCTTCGAAAAAATCATTTGGTCATTGGCCAATTTAGGCTTCATTATTCTCCGCGATGATCATGGATACGAGTACCTTTCATTTCAGATTCAAGGAATCTGGAGGCAGCATACTTCAAACAGATATTTCAGAAATCCGAACAAGCATATGCTCGAGAATTCAGCCTTGACGATTTGGAGATTACAGTACAGCCCACGGGTCTTCCTCTGCATCGTAACGTTCATACCTACCTGGTTAGTTCTCTTCGAAGCCATAAATATTTTGGTTGGTTACTACGCACTCTAAGGACTTAAACAGAATTTCATCTAAAATGGATAGAAGAAAGTCTTTTTCCACAAGCACTTTTTATGAACTTAAATCAGAGCTCCGGAGGTAGGTATTTAGAGATTTCTCGAATTATAATCGAATCACGACCTATCAATATTTGAATTGAACAATAATGACCTTATAGCACTATCAAGCATGCACATACAGGGAATGTTTTCGAATGCGTAGAGCAAGAACCTTATAGTGGTCCTACAGTCCAATCGCCTCTCCATCGTTTCTACAAAACTATATCACGATCCTTCTGGTTGCTTCGATTGCCTCTACATCATTACACGGGGTAGAGTTAGTCGGCTGCAAAGTTGCTAATTGGTTGTAGATAGTTGGGATTCAGCCAAAAACAGTTGGTAAGTAATTACATAAATCCACTATAAATATTTCAACGTTTCGGGTCTTCAACGTTGAAATATAGTGGATTTATGTAATTCAAGCAATTCCTTAGCAACTGTTTTTGGCTGAATCACGACTATCTACAACCAATAATTACATCATTACACTGATGTCTCATTCCCATGCCATTCCTGTATCAAAAATTCCACAAAATTCCATATTTCCTGTATCACGCCACGCGTCTCTTCTTCATATCCCATATTCATCTGATATGGGTCCTCGGCATTCCGCCAGAGCCAAAGGTAAGTACTCTTGTTTCGAATTGTTCGTCAGTAGCCCATCTCTAGCAGTAAGTATAGGCACCTACATCACATACGAGTAGGATATGCTGTTTCAGACGCAGCAGTCCATTTCGACGTGCATACCTATCACATATATTTGAAAGACCGCAATGACTCGATTTGGCATGACTTTTTGATTTCTGAGGGTTTAAAGCCATCTAAAGCCATCAATTGTGTAGATCTGCCTGTAGCAATGAGCTCTCTTGTAATTTCGGATCCACAGTCTACGAGTTCTGGTGGTACAGGATCCTTGCGTTCTTCAGCAGACACGCGCATGAGGCCCACATCAGCACTCTGACCGAAATGGTCAGACTTTAATTTAAAAATAATTCCTTTCAGCTGCTTCCTGACTACTAACTAACTGAAGTACTCGTAGTAGGAAAAGGAGATCGGTTTTGTATCATTTCAATTTCTCTTTTATTTGTACACAATTTTCTGTAGCCATAAATTAATAATCAACTGAACCATGCTTGTATACCCGTACTGAGGTACGAGGCCTTAGGTATTTGATATTTTCAATTGTGAAAACCCCTCCTCTGTGCGATCCAAAATGCCGTTTTCCAAAATTCACCTATTACCCACGATCGATCATCATTCATGAACTATGTAGGTACTTACTTGATAACGACGACATGATCTGATGGTGCAGTGATTCTCCAAGTACAGTTCATTAAAGGCGCCAGCATTCTCTGAGTATACATTTTATTTTTAATGACTGTTGGTTGAGTGATGATCCCTCCACACTCTGAATAAGGAAGAAATTAAGATAGAGGTACAATACAAATTTGAGTGAATATTTGAATGAGTGATATGAGAAACTACTTTTTGGTTAGTTATATGAGTGAATTTTGATGGAATTTAAACTTTTTTGCATACCTACGCTTTATAATTAGAAGAGATATCATCATTGGCCAGCATTGGATGGCAGTAATCGCCGCATAAAGGAAATATTATCATTATAATCGTATAATATAAGTGAAAAATTAATAATATACTAACCCTCCGGTCCGTAGTTGAGAAGGAATCCTTTGTATCCGGTGAATCTGTCGGTGACGAAAGAAAATTTGAAGGATCCATAAGACACGAAACGCGGCGGCTTTTCAGTACCGCAGTATTTCCCTAAGCGGGTCATGGAGCCTTTTGAAGTAGAAGATATTCTGCTGTAGTAGTACCAAACGTCTACGTAGTCGTAATAACATCCTTGCTGGTTTTCTGGAACGAACAGAATTTAAATAAATTGGGCTATATAACGATATCCTAATAAATTATGATAATCTGCCTGTTTTCTGTAGGACGATCTGCCTGTTTTGAGTAATCCACAATGGCCATGTTAGCTGGGGAAATATTAATAAGTCAGAGATGTGGCACAAACAAATTGCCTTCATCGCCGAGCTTTTGGCAAATTATTGCGTTGAACAAGCAGAAAGGACTGTGAATGCTTAGTTTTGATCATTTTGGCAGTTTGGGCAAGGCATTATCTGTCCATATCTACAATTCCGTGGCTTCTATATAATTAGGTACGTGTGTGTCTGTTTGAGACTCAATCACGCTCAAACGGCTATACCGATTTTGTTGAGGATGGTAGGGTTAGGTAGACAGGCCTCTGGGGTCAGTTGAATAAGGTTCAGAGGTAACTAGATCAGATGGAGAGCGTTGAGTAATGAGATAGAAATAAAGCAATGTTGAGTACACTTTAATTTGGGGGAGAGGAAATTATATCAGCTGGGAGAGAGTTAAAGCTAATTTCCAGCTGAATGAGTATTAATTGAAACTAACTTCTCTTTTGTAGTTCGTAGGTGGTACCTCTGGAGTAATGTTCAGATTCACCCACATCCTACTACTTACGTGGTTCTAAATCAAACGTTTCGAATGATCCATAAATTATTTGGGTTGTGTCTGAGGCATTCACAGTGTAGTTGCACGATAGATCACCGTCGTAGTCTCGCGGATAGTGAGGCGAGTGAATAACTCCCGGTTTCGAACCATCGAACACACCTCCGCAGTTGGTGTTCCACGAAGCCTAGAAAAACAATTTGGGAAAAATAAATTTTACCATCACAAACCTGAAATAAATAGATCAAGATCAGTCTAGCAACAGGTAGATGATGGGGGCATAATTTAAATAGGAAGGTTGGGAGGAAAGTAAATCAGATGGCAGAGAGTTAAAGCTAACTCATCTTCTGTTCATCCTAAGTTGCTTCAGGTGCATGAAGTACATTTTAGTCGTACCAGGAATGATTTGAAACATTCTGAAGATTGACAGATTCGTTCCAACAAACTGAGTATTTTTTCCGCGAAGGTACAGAGAACCAGAGGTGGCTTGTCAGAATAGGTAAGGTAGGCACTGCCTAGCATGGACCCAGAAGGACCCTCTAGGTCCACTCTAGCCTATTCTAATTCATTTTAAATAAACGGAAATTAGAAGAGAGAAATTTATTGAACGGAAAAAAATGTTAATTGTATTTTTACTCATATTACGCTCATTATGAGCTTTAGGGGATAGCAACATATAGGGGAAATGGGGAGAGTTACATAGATTTCAATCTCCGTACAGAAGCTACTTAGATGGGGATGATTCGAAAGCCGACTTCAAAGGTTCATTATTGAAATAATATTGCTGTACTATGTGTGTTGTTATTTTCACAAATTTTTTACTACTTGGCCAACTTATAGAATGTCTGTGTTGAGCGTACGGAGCTTTCTTTTCTATAGTCATCTCTTTGAGTAACTCCAATTTGAAATTTCATTTCTTTGTACCTTGTCGCCTGCCTCCAGTCACCCACCAAAGAGAGCAACTGTGCTTTTGAAATGTAATTGCATTCTCCTATATCTGTTTGCAACAACAGCATGCAGGTACAGCTATTATTTCATTCGCTATGACCCATTATTTCATTTTGCAATCCATGGATATTCTACTCACACCGAACTTGATTTTTTTAATACCCCAATCACAATCATTAAACAAATTTCCATCTGTTAACGCATGCATACAACACATCATCCATGATTATTTTGGCTCAAAATTGTTTCGTTTTTTGTTTTATCTGCTTTGGTTTCATAACTCACTACTTTTTCCATTGATCCCTAATCCAAAATCATGTTTGAGAATGTTCAAGTTAACATCTATCCTTTGTGTCCTATTTTGTATCTTTCTTATATATTACTACGTTTATGCTCGCTTGGCAACTTTTGAATTTTTTGTACTTAAATAATTATGTAATGGGTTCGCCCGTATTGATTGAAATAAATAATAAAACATATACATGAGCTACAATATAGCTTAGAAGTACATGATAGCTTATTATATATAATAAGCTATTATGTACTTTCTTGTTGCTAGACCATCGCCATAAAAGTAGTATGTAGTAAAAAGTACGGTCATAATAAGGTAGGTATTGCGGAAACTATTCGAACCAGCGCCCTCCCTTGCAGTTAATTTGTCAGATTACGAAAAACATGAGTAATCATGAGTAATAAGGCACATTATGGAAGGCACATTATGGTTATGCCAATAATAACAACAACAACGTTTAGAGTTGAACGAATTTGAATTTACAGGATCAAATATATATGTAATTGATTACTATGATAGATACCTAATACCCTTCATCAAATTCATTATATACACGTATACCCACCTTGAAACCATCGCCTTGAACAGATTCGTCAGATTTAAAGTGAACCCTCATCTTGTTGCCAGTCGAATTGAAAATTCTGGGCGTCTCCCGGCCGCATACCCTCCCCAGCGATTTCCATCTCTCGGAGGGTTCGTCGAAATTAAAAACCTGAATTAAATGCACGAATAACGAATAAATGTGTGAATAAAAGTTTCGTGAATACCGAAAACACGAAATGAACAGTAATAATACAAACCTCCACGTAGTCTTTCACACAGCTTGGGGAATCTTCGATGTAGAACCTTTCTATGAAATGGAGGCCTATGTGGTAACCTTTATCAACTCGAATTTCATACATGCAGTTGGATTGGTTGGGATACTGGTTCGGGTAGTTGACGGACATGATTGTGCCCGTATTTTCATGAAGAATCCCTCCACAAGCTGGAAAAAACGGTCATATAAAATGTTTTTTTACATACATTAGGTAGGCACCTAATCTATTATAATAGGTAATTATCGCGGCTTTTCTGCAACAGTAGTAAATCGCAAAATCCCAATTTTCAGGAGATGCTATACAAAATTAGGAACTTTATCACAGCGGCTCAAATTTGGTAATAATTGATGAAGGTTCTTAACCGTTGGTACTACATATAAACCAGAATTCGGTGCTAGAGAGGTTTTTCTTGGATTTCTTGACTTTTCGACCGATTCTCAATAACCGAATTCTGGCTCGTATGGTTTAAACGAATTATATGAGAGGCTTAAGAGAAAAAGGGTAATCTAAACCCAGTACAAATTTTAGGCTTGTCAGCAAGCATGGATCCATAACATTGAACGTCACATGCTGGGCCCATTTCGAATCACGACACTTTTGCAGATAAGTCGCCATATATTAAATTGTTTTCGGGTTAGATATCAGTTTTGGTGTCAGCTAGTGCCATACATTTCCACCAGTGTCGTCATAATAACTAGTCACGATATGAATTAAAGTTGGAAATCAAGCAGGGTGTTTTATGATAAGTTATAGTATCTTTGTGCAGAATTAGGTTCTGCGTTATCATGTCCTCCATCTATACGAAGCCTAAGGAACTATGAATGGTAGGTATGAATGGCCAACCTTCTTGAGCGGGGGAGACTGTGAGACTGAATCCTTTGGCTTCGTTTGAGCCGTCAGAGTGGAAGTGGATCCACAATTTGTTGGAAAGAGTCAGCAAGTCGGAGGGAAGGATCGTCCCGCAGGATTTGGAGATGATCGGCGATGAGGAAGAGTCGCCGTTGTAGATGGCGAGGTAGTCGCTAGAGCAGTCGTTCACGGTGGAGCCAGTCATGTCTAAATCGAGGGATTTGAACTGGACCTGAAAATTTAGACACGTATACTCAGGGTTGCTACGGAATGAATCCCCAAATTCCCTGAATTTTCCAGGTTTTCCAGACCGCAAAATGGATTTTTCCCTGACCTTTTCCTATGCGTTTCAAAAGTGCCATCCCCCAAACAATAGTGAGCCCGTACAATCCCTGAAAATTTCACCGAAATAGGTGGAGTAGTTCTGGAGTTATGGCTACGAAAACACATTTAAAGTTTGCGCATGCGCAGTAGCTATTACTGATCCAGCAGTGACAAAATTAATAGGTCTTGGAGTGAGCCAGTTCTCCTTTTGCCCGCACTAGGGACAAAAAGTATACACGTTTGAGCAACAAGCCGTGGCCATTAGAGTGAGATTCTACCTTGATGGTCGTTTCTTCAGGATATTGTATACTCCAGACACAGTCATAGTTCGGTGGATAACGTCCTCCGACAGCGATGGGGTTCGTGATGGTCATATCCCCTTCCAAGCTCAAGTGGCCACCACATGCCCGAGTGACCCAAGAAATCGTATAATTTACTTTGGTTTTAGCCGATGCCGACCTGGCCTACGGAAAAAAGAGATGACAAATTGAGAACACACAAAACTTTGGATGCTATAAAGACTACAGATTATTATACTTCAATGTAGAATCTTACTCGTATCTGCGAAGATGAAAAAGGGCTGATGACAATGAACGGAGATTGGTCGCTTTGGTCGGCGACACCGCAAAATTCTGACTGATGACCATTATCTACGAGAAAGAGAAAAAATAATGATACGACCAAGTCTCCACCAAGTCAAGAGTTCTTTGACCAGATTGAGACCAAAACATTGTTAGATTATCAAGGCGTCAGATTAGTTTCACCGTGTTTGCTAGGCCCCTGACCTGTCTGAGCGACCCGGTTTGTAACTGCACCGATTTCCATTAGGTTTTTTTTTGCAAAATGATGAGTAAGTTCCGGGCAAGGTTAGGCTACAGTAGTTCTCGTAGGATACCTATTTATTCATTTACTTATTTATTTATAAACATAAATATTGTTACCTATTATATTTACCAGTCTTGCTTAGGGTGATCCAACTTTGACGTGGTTGTTGGGTGCTATTACTACGCTATGTTTGGCTATATCTGTGTATCACCGCCTGCAGTGCTCACATGGCTCGGAATAGAGTTAAAAAAATGGTCTCTTCCATTCTTAGAGGGAATTTCACGCCGATCCCGAATATTAGCTGCGATATTTTTTTTAAACCTAGAAAATTCTCGTTTTTACCAATGGAACCTCCCAAAATTCACCAACACCGTAGCCATGATTTTTGGCGATTTTCAAAGTTTCCTGAATGATTTTCGTGCTCACGACTTTCTAAGTAAAACCCCCAATTTCAATCCACTGTGTGGCGGTTAGGTTTTCAAGTTATAATTATTTAACATAATCAAATTTAATTAAAATACATGCCCAAATTGAATTCAACGCTGGAGTCAGCTCTATAGCAATGGTTGGAATCGACCTTTTCTTGATCCACTGTTCCTAGGATGGTGAATGTGGTGGTTGTCTGATTCGTTTCCTTCGATATCACTTCCCACTCACACATGAATGATTGCTGGATGTCCACACGGATGGTGCCAGAAGGCTGGTCCAGGCCATCAGCAGAACACACTGTCAGAACAGAAACAGGACTTTAATCTTGGCGAAATATCTATCCTTATTGAAATGATCTTTATACGGATTTGGTTTAGATAGCCAAACCAAGGTTCTAGACTCACATGATGGTAGTTCGCTGGAATATATCCCTCTGAATCCTCTATTGGCATTAGAGTGGATATTATAATAATAGACCAACATTTTGTTGCCAGATGATGAAACACTTGTGCCTGAAGGGAGTGATCCATTCCATTTCGCTAGCTCGGACGAGTAGGTGAAATCATTGTAAATCTGCAAAACAGATTTACAATTGGT
>JAEMON010000008.1:1768325-1783043 GCA_030264115.1 Lygus lineolaris | reverse complement strand
AAAGTCCAAAATTGGTCCAGTGCTCCGGTGGTTCTGAACGGATCTTTGACATCTTCGACACGATCTATAGCCTGGCGGAAACATGTGGCGAAGTCGTGGAGCTTTTATGAAGATTGGGATGTAAAAGCTTCAACAAAATCGGTCGGCTCATGAGTGGGACACATTACTCGGAGCATTGCATTACCGGTATCGAGGCTATAATAAATTAGGTTTAAGTAAATCTTACATGGCTATATTCGCGATCTGCTTGAGATTTTCCATTACGTGATGAAGCATTAACGAAAATCAAAGGCCACCCAGTTTATATACGTCCTTGTAACGTTATGTGAGGACGCCACACTGCCCGCATGCAACTTGGCAGTCGTGGTTTACCTGTCTCAGCGGTGTTCCACTTGGGCCTCTGGAACTTAACTACCATCTATGAATGGAGGACCTTTCAGCTGATCAAATCAAATTAACGTAAAAATAACTTGAAAAAATGAACTCACAGTTGTTTGGGTCAACTCTGTTCACCATCGTGATAGTCAGCGTGTCCATTGTGGTGGCGTTGCACTTCGAAAATGGGAACATCCCCAACCTGAATCGCTCCACTGTTATTTTCATGTTGTCGACGTTGGGATTGATGAATCGCCAAACACAGTTCACTTTGGCTTCATATTGGGCTGGGTAGTTGGGCGTTTCGATTGACCCAGAGTAAAAATCATGATACGTTCCTCCGCAATCAGCTACAAAATAGACGTAGATTCTAGTTGCGTTCAAGTGGATGGTTCAGCACTCAACTTAAGTACCTGTTCTTACGACATACTCACACAAAGAGACTTTAGCCTTGAATCCATTATTCGGGTATTGCGTGTCTGTAAAGTATTTGATGAACAAGGCATTGCCTTCCGTCATAACGAAGGGAGGAGGAGTGGAGTAGCAGTATCTTCCAAGTAAAGGGCTCAGCTCTGTGCTTCCGTCTCGCAACTCCACATATTCTTTTTCACAACTAAAAATTGTAAATAGAATAAAGGTACCATCATAACCAGTCAGCTAGGTAGGTAAAGTTTTAATAAGGCGAACGTGATTAAATTCCTCGAAAGTTATTCAGAGGAATGGACGTCTGAGAGAGATAGAGAGGAGCTATATAGTTCTCTCCACTGAGGCTCTCTCTGAGGGAGCCCTTGAGCAAGGATATGACACCTTCTACGTTATTTTCAACAAATTATTATTTCGTAAAAGGCACCAAACAGACATCATAGGTTCCAAACTCACACTCAAGAAAGTGGAGTCTACCCTCAAGTGATCACTTTGGGAGTAACTCTGAGTTCTCATCGTGACGACACACATGTTTTGGTTGTTAAGTTCGGATTCGTTAGATTGAGAAGTTGGTTTTTGTGTTTTGTTGAATTGTTGTGGAAATCAATACACTTGATTTAATTTAGAAGATCTGCTATTTTCTTTACATTATTATGAAACGTTTAGAGGAACAATCATGTTCTTGTTTATTTTCAACAAACCATTTTTTTACCCCCCAACGCCTACATACCGTCCGTTTTTTAAAAACTAGACTGCTTAACAAACTTAAGAGTAAAACTTACTCGAACGAATATGCCAAGTCAAATCTATCCAGAAACTCTATATGGATGGTTTCGTAGTTCGGCGCGAAGAACTGCCAGGTGCATTCGGAATGCGGAGGAGGCATGTTGGGATAGTTGGGCGATCGGATGATCATCGATCTTAGCGACTTGGGGCTCAAGTGAACATTGCTCGTGCACGTTCGTGACTTGGTGATGTAACGGAGTTCCATTTGCTATCACGAAAATTAAAACAGCTTAATAATAATAACAACGGTATTGGATATATGAAAGAGGACATGAGGACCTTAGAACCAGAAGGGCGAACTTCGGAATTGCGTTTTCAGACATTCGCCTTCAAAGTCTATATTGACTAGAAAGGCGAACTTCTAATATGTGTGTAGTAAGTGCCAGAAGGGCAAACTAGGCGTTGCCAATTTGTTCTGTTTTTAATCATCTTAATGATTAGGTAGATTGGTACCTATATTATTAGAATCATGTTTCAGTATTTTCATGTAGTACTTACATACTCTTCTCTGTTGATCCCATATCTTTCCTTGCAATGCAATAAACATTAGAAGCCAGGGTACCTAAATCTTTATTCTTACCTTCTAATTTGGTAGGTACTCGTGCTACATACTTACCACGTACTACTTGCTTATCTTGTTTATGTCAGGTTAAATACATAAACAAAAGATGGGAAACTGTTACTCATTCATGTACTCAACTCATTCAAGTATTGAATGCCAAAATATCAGAAAACCACAAACGTATAGTTAAAATTTCAAAACTGCACCGTCCAACCGTAATTTCAAGCGTAATCCAATAAATCATCTTCTTCATCAGGTTCAGCTACCTCAATATTACCTACTGGAGCTCATGGATGTTTTTCGAAAATGACCAAACAATAGGTTTTCCATGGCAGGGGAACCTATTCAGCTAGGTTCACAGAAGCCCCAAGAGGGAGAAGTGAGGCATAACAGTGAGGAGCGAGTGCGCTCAGTTCGCCCTTATGGCTCTCAACAGATTCAGTTGTTTGGTATGATTTTGAAAGCTCCCCGTTTCTTTTGCAGTACATTTTCACAACCAGAAGGGCAAGCTGAGGTTCCCTGAATGTAGCCATGCGTAGTAGAGGACCTGTAGAAACCGATTCCAAAAAAAATCAACTTTTTTCGAGTTCGCCCTTCTGGTTCTAAGGTCCTCATATTTAATACAAATGAATTGATATAAAATATGAATACATATACGGACAAGAGTACTGAATTTAGTTATTATGGATGAATATACGTACAAGACACTGTATTCAGTTATGAAACGATGTTTGAAACATCTATAGATATCTGACTACAGTAGTAGTAACTCACCTGACTTGAAAAGGCATAACTGCCCCCACCACTTGCCACCACAGCCAGTCTGTTACTGCTCGTTACCATTACTTTGGGAGGAATCTTGTCACAGTACTTCCCGATGCCAACGAATGGTGCATCATCTTCAAATCCATCCTTCAACTGAAGGAGAAATTATATTTAATCATCACAGGTAGGTACAATCATATTCTCAGGTACGCGATCGACAAAGAAATCTGTACCCTACTTATCGCGATCGAATAAAGCTTTCTTAAACTCCTCTTTTGAATGCTTATCATTATTTGTCGTTATTTGTGTGTAGGAACCTTTAAAATTAAAGGTGATCGCTTGAGGTGAAACTTAAAAATCTATTTTGGAACCTCTTTTCACTCTTCTGAAAGCCATTCCGAAAGGATTGCCAATCTAAAAGGTCAACAACTTGCCAACTGTTGATCTGTTCAAACAGCTGAAAGTGTGTACTTTAAATAAAACAGTCATATTTATGCTCTTTTGTCATAAACATCCTGCATAATTCAGATCCTGGGCTCCTCTTCATAACGTAAGAACCTAGTCTTTAGATATTATCTCTTCACCCTCAATGAAAATATCCAAAACGAACAATCACATGAGTATTATAATAGTTTATTCCTACTTATACCTTCACGGCATTGTTTCCAGCCCCATCAGTTCTCCTCAGTTATGTATTACGTAGTGTATTAAAAACACATGTAGGTACCTATTTTCTTGCTAATAAGATGGGGAAATCACCAGCTCGGATTTTCATTTTCAGCAACTATAGATAATAAAATAATAATGCTTCCCACCTCCAGGAAATTATTCTGAGGAACGAAACCAGCGTCAAACCCTACAGAAATAGCATTTTTTCTGAATTATAAGGGTTAGGAAAGGATTGTAGGAACCCTGCCCCTATCAGATTTTTCATGTTAAAAATTCCAAGACTAAATCAGAAGGCGACGTATTTTCAGTTTGTTGTGATTCAATTGAATTCCATAACATTCTACAACGAAACACTTCTCTAATTGCTAACAAAATAGAAAATGTATACAAAGACTCACAATCAAGTAGTTTTTAGAACAGGATGTTGAATCTTGAGAATCCGGAAATTTGAAAGAGCCAAAGGTTATCTCGATCCGTTTACCAGGTTTGACGGTGATGTTCCAGACACACGGGTCTGTGAGGAAGTCAGTGCGATTTAAAACTATCACACCGTCCGGATCACTGAGACTTCCACCGCAAACTGCAAAATATTGGATAAATATTAACAACTATTGAAATATATTGTTCATTGAGTCTATCGTGATGGAGCGACACAATGTGCGCCAAGTGAGAGGACAGAATAGGGTTGTCGAATTTATACATTGTGCCTGTCATTATAACAGAACCTTTATCGTATGATAAAATCGCCTCAATCCACAACCAGCCACTTACAAACCGGAGAGTCAATAAGAATATTCTAGGAGTAGAGGATTTTTTTTCTTGAATTTCGGCCTAGTGAACCATGTATTTTTTTCTTCCGAAATGTTCAACGTATTTATCTTATTCAACGTAGGTTTTTATTGTGGTGAATGGAACTGATGAAAAAAGTAATTAGTATTTGAGCTGATGTTTCGAGCTAGTACGACGGTTTAGTAGGAAGTTAGCACATTCCTTACTTTATTCAAATTGTGGAGGAAGGTATACTTATAACGATCGGCCTGAAATTTCTTCTAGAACTTATTGTTAGACAGGATACGGATTTATAAAAACCATTTCTAGCCCATCCTCATTATTAATAATGATTTTTCAGTTTTTTGCTTCCTCCGTCGTCATTAGGTGGAGATTTCTAAGAAAATTAGAAACTATGGGCACACCTACAGGTACATCGTGTACACAGTTACAATCTTTGGAAAAACACAATAGGGTGGCGAAACTTGGGTTATTTTGACTCCCATAGTTCCGAACAGGATGATATGTGTTGTGATGTATAATAAATTCAGAGCTTACCAACGATTGGTGAACGGTTTTTGTGGGGTGGAAAATGAGGAAGTTATATTCTCCCTTTCAACGATTGGTTATTCGTGAAGAGCAGAAAACGTTTGGTGTCGGACGGTCGGATTTTTTATTTCTAGAAATTATGTTTATCCAGAGGTACCCTACCACCAAGAGGCAAAACAAGACTGCCGAATTGGGTGGGCAGTACCTATATATAATCGGTTAGACAACATTTCAGCGAAATTGGTAGGTACAATAACTCCTGAGTTGTGAATATGGCAATAAACATCAAAATTTGCGCAAGCGCAGTAGCCATCACTCATCCGATTGCGGCGAAATTCATTGGTGATTGTCTTGGAGTCAGCCCAAAACTACACTCCGAATTTTAGAGATATCGGTCCATTAGGAACTGGGAAATCGTACCTAGTTTCAGGAAATTCACGTTTGCGCATGCGCACACACAGGTAGTGGTTCGATAGCGATGAAATTCATGGGAGGCCCTCTAGGGTCTAATCCGCGAAATAGATTTCTGAAAATTTCACCGAAATTGGTCCTGTAGTTCCGGAGCTACGCCTATGACAACAAAATTCAAGTTTGCGCTTGCGAAGTAGCTATTACTGATCCAATCGTGACGAAATTCATAGTTGATTGTATTGAAGTCAGCACTCAACCACCCTCAAAATTTGAGCGAAATAGGTCAATTAGGAACTGAGATACTAGTGTTTCATGAAATTCACGTTTGCGCATGCGCTCACGCTACTAGTGGACCGATGGCGATGAAATTCATAGGGGACCGTCACGGGGCTAACCCTTGAAAATTTCATCAATTTGGACTATAACTTCATATAGTTTTGCCTGAGACAAGACAATTGACAACAGACCTACAGACATACAGACAGACACGGAACCAAAATTGTTCAGAAAGCTCTGAAACGTAAAAAGTAAGTGCAAATTTTGATTTTGGAGGACAACCATTTTTTTGATTTTTTGCACGAATACATAGGTAGCTTCCTATCTCGGTAGTTAAGAAGCAGTACTCAAAGGGTCGACATCAGCCAAAAAAATGTTCAAAAATAGCCCTTTTGCGGTCCGATTAAAAGTAAGGCAAGTAGTTCCAAGCTCTGCACTAGATTGTAGATATAGAGCAGTAAATTAAGAAAGGTATTTATGGTACATTCTTGCCTGATGAAGCTGATGCCGAAAATCCCGTCTTATTTCCATAAAAATCAGAGTAAAACTTGACCTTCATCATGCTATATCCAGAATATAGGGTTTCCGTATCATTTTGATGGCATAGCGTGGCTAGCTGATTCCATGAACCATCCATAGCTCCTGCAAAAAAAACCAAGTACCATACGATGTAGAGAATAGTAAATAAATGCTGTAACACCTGTATTTATGTTTCAAATCTTATCCACACTCAAAAGAACATAATGTGAGGTATTTCTTACCATCAAAAACTTCAACTCTATCAGAAACACATCCTCGATATCTTTCTACATCAATGGTAGAGAACATGATTGTTAAATGATTTTGAGGCTCAGTGACCAAAATCCATTCGCATTTCAAGTTAACTCCATATCCGTGTGGGAATCCCGGGCTGGTGAATTCCACTGTTGAATCCAAGGGGATTTGCAGCTGCTGAGTGCAGTTTACACCTTGATTGGGCAATAACGTACAAAAGTTAGAGAATTTTGTTGTAGGAAGGGGTTGATAATCGAATGTTCACTGGCATAATGTGAGATACAGTTCGTTATAGGTATCGTGGTGTTTTTGACCGGTTTCTGGACAGTATTACATAATTACAAGGTGCAAACAAGGCTATTCACTCGTGATTCTGGCATATGTCTGTGATTTGGTTGGAACGCGTGATCCCTCCTCTTGAAGAAGTTATTGGTTCACCATCTAATACTGATAATATTCTAGCGAGTAATCATAACATGATCATGAATTACTGAGTTTTCAAAAATATGCTATGCCAGAAATGTGACAAGGCGATTCACTATCATGTATCTGGCCAAATGTATTGTCATGCATATAGTAAGAAATCTGATACGGTTCACCTCAATTCTTCCAAGTAATCTAAAGAGGTGAATGATTCACTACTGGTAAAGTGTTTCTGACATGTTTCTGGCAAGTTTAACTGCAAAAAGGCGTCTCTTGTCCCTTGCAGCTGACATTTGGTTGGAACGGCTATGATCCACACTATTGCCTAATATTATAAATTAAACAGTTAATGATTCACCATCGTGTTTCTGATCAACTGGTGAGTGATCAGAACAAGACCGTGAATTACTGAGGTTTCCTGAATGTGCAAAACCAAAAAGTCGTGAAGGCTATTTTGTGAGTATCTCTGGCATAATTATGTATTCTGCCATTAGGTACATAATTATTTTTCCTAGTAGAGATACGGTAGTGAATCAGTCACATCTTCAATATTGTCCTCTGTCTGACATGTTGAAGAACGCTTGAGTCACCCATTAATTGAAGAAGAGATTCACTATCGCGTTTCTGATCAGTTTCTTAGATTAGCTCAGAACATTATCGTGAATCACTTCAACTTTTCCGATTCAAGATCTGTTTCTGGTATTTATCTGGCGTTTAGTTATATAAAAATGCGAACGCTGATTTATCTTAATTTTATAAAAGTTGAGTTTTTCTTTATTCTTTCACATTTTCGCCCTTCCTCAGAACGTGATGTTTTACTTCATAATGGTACTTTGATTGGTACCTACTATCTTTTTAGTCTGTTTTACTTGGGGATCCACGGTATCATTGAACCCACCAAGCTTTAATGGAACCATCTATGTGTGAGACTCACTCACGATGGTTGAGAGACGATGTCTTGAGGTTGAAAATTTGGCCGTGGTTCGCATTCAACAAAAAGCTATCAAACAACGATTGTCAAGAATTTCCAAATCATACTTCTGAAAAATTTAGGATTCATTGAGATTAAAGCCTCTGGTGTTCTGATTTCAGTTAATTTGACCAATCAGACCTAACTCGATAGTCTTGTAGATCAAGTGACGATTGTCAAACATACTTGAGCCCCTAGAAGAGGGCTTAGCGGTCCGGTTCAACTGATTCCACGACAGCGAGAACCTTGCTGGGTAAGCGACGGCGTGAAAAACGATGAAAACCACGTTGGATGAGGTCTGAATCTTCTCCAAATCAGTCGAATCTTTGAGCCCGCAGAGTTCTTTTAGCACTTCCGCCGTCTGGTCGTAGCCGTCAAAGATCTGCAAATCGAGGTGGGAACATGAAGTAGGTTTTTTGGCAGCAATATTGATAACTATAATTTCTATCAATCGTGAAATTGAACAGCCAAAAGAGACGAATCGGACGCTGAGATGGATTTGACGAACACGTAGGAGACTGAAGCGTGATCTTAGTGAAAATAGAAGGTATTGTCTGACTGAGTTCAGTGCTTGAATTTTAGGTTAATCATGTTCGCATCAAGATTTGAAGAACAAGGGCAGGCACTCAAACAACTGATGGCCCTAGCCATGGCAACTACCTACCACACAAGACTTTGTTCGGCAGATCGTCCAGTAGAAATCTGTACTTAATTCTTGCAACACTCATAACGACCAACATTTTCTCTGGATTTTGTAAAACTATACTAAGGGAAATATTTTTGAAACACTCCAATTAACCTAGCATAATAAATAGTCGGCCATGACACGTTAAACTTTGGAAAGGGGTTGGGGGATCCAGTTTTCCCGTCCATATCACTCCCTTTTCGTTGAAAAAAGTCACTTTGAAATACAATGTATACCTTCATAGATGGAGGGTTACTCGAAATTTTGATACCGGCTTATATCGACACTTTAGCGTATAACAAACAAATGCCATACAAAATGGGGCGACACTTACCGTCCTGCCAAAAGCTCCAATTTGTATCTTGAAATTGATAATTTGAGTATGATTAGAATCTAGATTTTGAGGCCAGGTTACAGCCTAACAGTGGCGAGTAGCCACACAAATGTGAAAAGCTCTAAACTTATTGTTAAATTTTTCCTAAGCCATTTTTACCAGTTTGAAGTACGAAGTGCAGAGCGAAAATTTCAAACTTACGGTTAATTTATCTATACATGTGGAGCCGCCTTCAAAGTACACTTCGTTGAACGAAATTTTAATGAGAGATCTAGATTCCGTGGTGATTAACCACGTGTAATCTGCTTTTCTTATGCTCGCCGACGGATACCTTGGACTCTGTAAGTCTCCTGATGGGCGCCTGATTTTGTTGGAGTATGCTGGAAGAGAGCAAAGACACTGCAAAACATCTTGAAAAATGTCTTAAATTGTTGATTTCTCTGGTATCACAAAGAAAATGTTTTGTTTTTGTTTCAGGTGAATCTGCTAGAGAGTAGAAAAAATGCAGATAGAACACACGGGTAGGTGGATGTAGATGTTATGTAGATAGAAAAAGGTGAAAATTAATTTTTTGATAATATTGTAACTCCAGAGGAATACATGGATCAAATGTGGTTAAGCCTTTGTTTATTCATACCTTGACGCAGTTAACATGTTTCTTACTCCTAATTTCGGGATAGACTCGTTTGACCCCAGATATAAAAATAAATTACCAGAGATAGTACTTATGACTTTTTTCAGGAAGGTACTAATTAGAAAAACTCCTAGATATTCCTTCTTAGACATTTTTTGATAAATTAGGGTAGTAACCTACCAAGAGGCATTCCAAACTAAATGGAATCGGCTTGATATCAATGCATGTGGATGTAAGGTACACCACGTATGAATCACAGTTTACATACCAATGGAGTACATCGCTTTGAAGCCTTTGTCAACTCCGGTCGATGATTTGAACTTGACCCACAGATTGTCGTTGACGACGGACATATAAGGAAGGGTACTTAATTGGCCGCAGTAGGCACCAATCAGGAGGCCGCTTTCGTCTTTTGAACGGACCTCAACATAATTCTCGTTACAAGAGTCACTCGATTGAATTTTCAACTCTTCGAATCGCAGATACAAAACATTTCCTGCAAAATTGAATTTTAATTTTAGTTTCAATAAGCTACAATCACAGCTATATTTGATCTTGATTGGAAGTAGGTACTATTATCACTACTGCTGACAATTTTTCAAGCGAATTTTGTCTGAACTATTACATTTCCAAGGCATGCGTAAGAGAAATTGAACCCACAGAAGGGCCTAATTCACCTGGTGTGTTCAATATGGTCCAAACGCATTCAACATTGGGCGGATAATTGCTGGGGTAGTTTGGTGATGCGAATTTTCCACTGTCGGCCTCCAGAGTTCCACCACAAGCTATATAAAACATATTTGAAAGTATATAGGTATGCAGCCATAGAAGGGCAAAATAATTAATTGAGAAGAGGCTAAAGCGTCCTCATGAAAAGCCGGGTTTTGTAGGGTAAAGCAGTATTTGAAATGGACACGGGTAAGCCCAATAAAGTGGAAAGTACAATCCTCAGTATATGAATATGATACATGGTTAATCGAGGAAATAAAATCAATAGGAACTATTCCTTAAGGGTGCGCGGGACGACTGGCTCTATTCCATCCAGTCTAGTCTATTCCATCCAGAGAAAACTGGAAGAAACCAATGAAAACCCTAGTTTTGATCAGTTTCTTCCAGTTTTCTCTGGACGGGATAAACTTAAAATTACGATTCACATCGTTGAGTATGTCATTATTATTGTTTAACATACGTAAATCGATGAATTTTCAAAATCACAAACGTGAAAAAATAATAAATAGGATTTCGAGTTGCGTTGGGGTATGGTTTAGGTGCTTCCCGAGCCCGTCGTCCCGCGCACCCTTGATGAATATAACAGACTGATAGATGGAATGATTGGCGGACTGAAATTAGGTGTAAAATACCAAGCTATGTTATTCTACTGATTGAGGGATTCCACAGCTATGCGACTCAAGAAGATTGTCCATAGGGCCTAACTAATCCTCACAATGCTTCAAAATTGCATAGAAGTTTCGCGTCCCTCAAGTGATGACTATTATTTAAGGCTTCCAAATAAAAATTGGTAGTCAAGGAAGCAAAATGAGGACGAAGAATACAGCTCTTCATTGTTTTCTCTACTCTTCATAGTAAAGCCGTAAAGCGTACAATAACTCGATTGTACAAAATTTGGTATTGTGGAAGAATGTGAGCAGAAACACACTTTTTTCACTTTGGCGAAAGTTAAAGAGGTGCGATGATAATGAGCTATAGGAAAAAAATTGTTCAATAATTATTGAGAAAGGGATGTTCATGAAGGAGCAGTTTTTGGTGCAATAAAGATAGGTTTTTTAATGACCGTATACGTATTAATTGTGTTAATTGTGATATTAGAATTAATTGTGATATTAGATGAAGTTAGTGTTTGAACTTTGGTACTGAATTTATGGTAAAGTTAAGATGTTTCTCAGAAGGTCAAGCCTGATTCAGTCGGATATTGATGATCAGTGTTTTTTAATTTATTGCATAACTTTTTAACGGCTTCAGGATGTTTTTAAGAAATTATTGTTATCAGTTAGAATATTGCTACTCTCCTCAGCCTATCTGAAGTGAAAAAACGAAACAATTGTAACTAGCCAAAATCCTGAATGATGTAATGCTGTTATATGATTGTCAAGTGTGTGTCTGTCGTTTTATTGTGGCTTCACCGATTTCCACTAGGTTTTTGGGCTTCTGAGGTTTTAGGCTGCGTGAGTACTGATTACCTACTCTAGTTCTCTACCTTCATATTTCCCTTACGTATTGCTGACTGACTATAATGAACATTGATTTAAAAAAATGGGAAAAGTTTTTCTACATGGCTACATTCTTCCACAATCCCAAATCATGGAGGTAGTAGATCCTAGGAAAGTCTCAAGATTAAAAAGTACTTACCATTATCAAGAGTGGAGTACAGAAGATTGAAGGACACGTGGAGATTCGGAGAGGTGACGAGCTTCACTAACGCAATCCCACCAGGTATTTCAATCGATGGAGGCATCACTTCACCCGTAAGGTTCATCAAAGACAAAGACTCATCTTCATCCGCGTAAACTGTCAATAGATTATTATTATCCGAAGAGCTCGAGGAACCAGCTTTTTCGGGAGCACTCTGGCGGATTTCCAGGTTCGTGAAAGTTAGTGTGAGCTTCTTCCCTGAAACAGTTGATTTCTAGGATTCAGTGATCCGACATAAACGTTCCTAGGTAAGTACCTCTTTATTATTATAACCGAATAAATTTTATTTGTATGTAAGTGGAGATAGTCGGAATGTCCAGATCAGAAAAAGAAACTGACAGTTAGGGACATGAAACTAAAACTAGTCGGTGAAAGATGGTGAAAACAAAAAATAATACGACGTTTTTCGACTTTTTGGATATTGGAGGCTGTCTTCTTCACATGAAAGAAAACTCGCACGACTAAGTGCCTTACTATCTTTACTTACTTACCTGCATGCCTTTTTCTAAAGATAATTATCTTGACTATCCTTTTATTTACTGAAGAGCGGGATGGATAACTGCATACCAATGGATGCCCATGTCCAGCCACGGTGGGATCACTGGAAATGAAAAGCTGATGAACTAGCAAAGCGAGCCAGCGAACAGCCTTATACTGTTAAGTCAATAACCTTCTCTCAAGGTATGACTGCTCTCAAACAGATAAGTAGAGAAAGGCTAAGAGAACTCAGTGGTGCTCAGGGAAAAAAATAAGAGTCCCTCGTTACAGCATAAATTACGCACGACCTCCCACGGAAGGAATTCGTCGCAAAATTTCGCTCAAAAACTAGCTACAATTTTCTGCTGGCGCACTTGATGTGCAGAATAGGGGTTTTCGCATCCCCTATACGTCATGAAGCGACATTCAGGCCACCATTGGCCACGGGCACCTAGAGGAGGGCCCTTAACTGAAACCCTACTTCGAGAAGCTGCGATTCTCCCTTAAAAAAAAACGAGTATTTTCTACTGGGCAGCACGGAAGGAGTTGGCTTTATTGCCCCCATCGGTGAACGATGAAAAAAAGACTTCCCTCCTACTTTCGTTTTCACCTACTATAGAGTTAGGTAAGTACTTAATATGAGTAGGTATGAATTCCTACTGAGGAAATAAACAAGAAAACTGAGCATTATTTTGGCTTTTTCTGCAACCTGACCGCGCATTCCGGCTATCTGCACTTATATAAATACATCTAAACAGCTCAACGTTTCAGACTTCCAACAGTCAATCTTTGGGAATGAACTAAACAGCCTTGTATTGCTTTGTCAGAGAGAAAGTCAAAAAACGACGATTTGCTTTCTGACGACTTCCTTTGAAGAAGTACATTTTCACGTGATTCTTGATTTTCTCTGAATTCTGATGTCGAGTTCTAGTACTTCGTACCCAATGTGGCCGAGCGCAGAACCCACGTGCAGTTATGGTTGGAAATCGTGGTGTAGTACTCTGTGTGAGAAAGCACCCCATCATCAGTCACATTGATGTTAGTTCCGCAGATCTGCAATAACAAATTAGGTAAGAGAAGAATGATGTGCCTGTTCGTGATTAAAGTAGGTACCTACCCAGGTACCTACCTACTACTGCGGGACAGTGTTGTAACTTTGCAATATAGAAACGATACTTACCGGGGCGTATTTAGCGAGGAACCCTTTGGCGACTCTTCCTCCTGCGTTGAAACGGATGGTCAATTTGTTGGTCGACGAAATGATGGGCTGCGGTATTGCACTTCCGCAGAGCGTACCAATGGAGCTGTTGTCATTCGAAAAGTCGATTTCTCCCTCAAAAACCTGTTACAATTTGTCATTAGTTGATCATTACCTCCTACCTTCCTATGTATTTATGTAAGGAGCCCTGACAATGTATCTAACACAGCCCTATTAAACTCAATGTGAGTTTTCGAATACACTCTCAAATTGTAATTCCACCTCCTCTTCATAAATGACGATGAAGTGGTGAATCCTCGTATCTTCACTTTTGACCAAAATTGAGACTTTTTTTATGTACCTACCTACTTACCTACTTGAGTAAGTATCTATAATAGTACTTGTACCTATATTAGCGCTCACAGGCCAGGAAAAATTTCAAAGTCCCCGAAAAGAGGAGAAGAGTTTTCACGTATAACATAGAAGCAAACAAGAAGAAGTTATAACACGTATCAGCCCTTCCTGCCTCATTTTGCGATTTTGGAGATACGAGGGTTCACCACGTCACACTACACAAAATATTATATTTAGTTTGAATTTTGAATTCCAAGTTGGTTTTCCAAATGTTGTGGTTTACGTTTTAAATCGTGATGAAACTAGTTCGACCCACTCTAAAATGAAACGGAAATTCCAGCCCAGTGAATCCAGTATAATATGGATGTTCTAAGAGTACATGGTACCTACCATTTCCCGCGAATCTGTACGGCATTGGCCAGAATTGACGTTTTATATTCATCTATAGTTTACAGCACCCGAAATTTTCTTCGGGAATAAAAAAAATAACATAATAGATCACAATTGATCTTACCTTGATGTAGGAAAAGGAACAGTTGGAGCCGAACAAAAAATCGACGTCAAAGTCCACGAAAGTCAAGTTGATTCTGTGAGTGTCTGCTATCGTTATCAAATAAGTGCAGTCGTCGAAGCTATCATAGTTCTGCGGGTAATTTTTTGAATGAAAGCTCCCTTCTTGACCATTGAAGAGACCCCCACAACCTGAAATTCAAATTAATAGTATACAAGCGATTTTATTCAGAAGGTTACCAAATATTATTTGGGTTGCCCTCAGTTCCAAGTAGCCGTGGTTAATTATTGAGCTGATCCTTTAGGCAGAACAACCACGCTATATCCAGCCTTCCGGACTTGTGA
>JAEMON010000008.1:612710-643337 GCA_030264115.1 Lygus lineolaris | reverse complement strand
TTATTTTTGTTCGTAAAAAATAATGTCCCTCGTGGTTCTTTCCAAAAAACAGAATGTTCCTCACATTTGCTGAGGTATATTTATGTAAATGTGTAAATAACTTACGTTTGTAGTCAGTGATGATTAAACAATGTAGACAAATATGTTCACTATATGGTTTAATGCGTACACTGCGTATTCTCTTCATAAAATGACTTAGATTGTGTGCAGAAAATTCATGAAATGCGTTCGGCGCGTGCCTGGTTGTGTGATAGAAAATCGCGCGCCCGCCAAAGGGTTAAGGTTATTCGGTGCTGAAAATGATACAAATTTTATTTGTTTTCCCTTTAAAAAAAAAGCTCATTGTTTTCGATGTCAGGAACAAGTTAAAAGACCAAAAGAACATTTTCGAATGTTGCGAGAGCTTTTTTTTATTTTTTGCAAACATCGCTCTCATTCGGAAAACAGCCCTCTCCGAGCATTCCGAAATATCTCAAATACCTCAAAACTATCAATACACTAAAAAATAAGTATTTCTAGTTGCAAGGTAAGCAACCTCAATAATGAACCATAATTTTGGAAAAAGAAGAAGATAATGATGATAAGGGGTGGCAATGTTGAGAGACATCCCGTAGGAACTGAACTTTTGGGCAATTGAAGTATCAACTCACATTTCCGCTAACCGGGTTTTTCCATGTTTTTCAGTACCTATTCAAATGGATATTACTCAAGAACCACTGGAGGACAGGGCTGAAATTTTTACCTCATCTTCTTGACAACATAATCTAAAATGAAGTCTCACGGTTTCACTTTCGAGCAATAGGTAGGTAGGTCAGTGTGTTTAAATAAAGAGTTTACTAACATAATCTAAAAAAAACCTCGTGCTGAAAACGTTCTACAATACTGAGAAAAAAAATTAGAAATTTCTGAAATGTTTGAAAATTTTTGCTTGGTGAAAATTCAACTTTAAAACCTTGTACAGGTGCCAATTTTCAATTTAGAAGAATTGCTACTCGAGAATATCCAGAAGACATCATCCCTCACTAATTGACACCAGGATCATCAAAATTGGATGATTAGATCTCGAGGAATATCCATTTGAAAAATGTTCTAAAAACATATATTATATACATCATATAAATATAATGTATATAATATATACATCATATTAATATAATGTACATATATATATGTATATATATATGGACATTTTTTTCATCAATTCTAATTTTTTAGCGATGGGTGATAAGTGAAAAAATTTGAGGAGACTAGGATGAAAAATAAAAAAGTTGGCATTTTCAATACCAATCCCCTTAAATTACCCAGCAGAGAGATAAGAATTTCAACCATTGCTTCTCTTCCCATTAAATCTGGAATTCGTACAATCATTTTTTTCAAACCGGTCTTGCTCCAATGAAGATTGTAGAATTCATTTGAAAAAGGATAAAAGAGTATAAATCAACACTAGCTGATTTATATTATTGCGAGCACGGGTTGTTTCAGAGTCAAGCTGGCCGTCCAGCAGTTTGACATTATTTAAAATACCCTTCCACCTAATAACTTATTCAAAGATATCCCTCTAATTCAAACGTTTTGGATCAACTGTAAGGAAAGATATAATTCATACATATCCTCCTAACCCCGCAATATTCCTCTCATTTATTGTGGTTAAGTCCGTCAAAACATTGATAACCCTACCCTGGTACCGCCTTCCAAACGTTTCGGTACTGTTCTTCTTTGTTCTCATCATATTGTAGAGCAACTCCCTAGAGGCAAGGATAACAAGGGACGTTGTGATTTTGCCTTTGATGGAGTCAGCATTTTAAATGAGGCTAGTTAAAATTTGATCTTGGTTTTATTAAAGGTGTTTAGCACCTTTTCCGCCGAACAGAAGAGAAATCAAAGTTGACCGAACGCGTTTTTAACAACGCCGCAACTTCCAACATAACACCCTCGTAAAATCTGGAAGATTTGATTGCTTGATCTGAAATTATGAGTTAGAATTAAGTAGTTACTATATTTTTGTCTCCAATCGTTAACTTGAAGTACAACCTACCCAAGTTTGCACTGAAGCTTGCAGCTCAATACTTAAAATCAAACATTTTCGTCAAAACCGAAACGGATTGGTAGGTAGCACTTTTCGAAGGAGCCACAGTCGTTCTCGAAGGAGTAACCATTTTTATGTTGTAACGAACATTTCGTGAAGAAATGTGAACCCCTTAAATATCTCCTATATTGAGAAGAGTTAACATTACATTTCTTCTACAGTTCGGCGGTAAGTAATGGCCGATCCCCTGTGAATCTTCTCATTTCGAGCAATATTCGTTACTGTAAATGTGCAAACCATGAACCATAATTAGAAAATAGGTCAATAATGGTGCTGTTTAGCTTTACCTATCATGAAAATGTCAACACCAACCGCACTTTCCTACGCTAAGTGGTATTCTTTAATGATTTTTCAAAGTTTGCACCCCTGTGACGTCATTGCACCACTCTCGGCTAGGGTGGGACCTCCCTTTAGAGTGTGATGCCCGGAGGCGCAAACTTCAGGGAATCATAGAGAGAAAACTACTTACCTTTGGGAAATTCGCATTATGGAATCTGCTTTCAATCAAATACGTCTACCAAGTGGTGGGCAGTAAAGCTCCCTCATTTTCGTAACATGGACGTCTAGAATCAATTACTAAGTGAAAATTTCACCGAAATTGGTAGAATTGTTCGGGAGTTACGTCAATGACAACAAATTTCATGTTTTCGCATGCGTAGTAGCTATTACTTAACCCATTGGGACGAAATTCATAGGCAACCGTCTTGGAGTCAGCCCCCCAGTACTTTCCGAATTTGAGCGAAATCGGACCATCAGGAATTGAGAAACCATAGTTGCATGAAATTCATGTTTGCGCATGCGCACACACTATACTAGTGGACCGAAATGAAATTAATAGGACATCGTCTAGGAGCTAACCTGCACAATCCCTGTGATACATCAACATCATCATAACCGAACCACAATTTAGTAGTCTAACCTTGGACAAGGAATTGCTACAGACAGACAGACCGACAGAACTTCGTGATTATGGAGATCGACCCAGATGAACACGTATGTCGGACTGATTGGGAATGGGGTCTGATTGTGGGGATTGTGGATGTGCGATCAGAAACTGTTTCATAAAACTTTTGATAACAATGATAACCTTCTGATGGTGGGCCTTTGGTTGTGGTTATCAGTGTTATCAAAAGTTTTATGAAACAGTTACTGCCTGCACATTTTTGTATATTTTTTATGTTGAGCTATAGTTTTGGTGTTTAAGTACATGAGTATTTTACTCTGCAATAGTTTAATTTTGTTTTCACTTTTACTAATGATACATAGGTAGTTACCAGTTCTCTGGTGCTGACAGTGGTGTGATGGTCACACTCTAGGCTTACTTTCGAGCCCTGATGATGTGAATAAATTTCACGAAAGCTCGGTTAAGAAGGTTGTTTTTCTGTGGACCCCATTCCCAATCAGTCCGACAGACCGACAGAACCTGGAACACTTTTTTGAAGTGTACCTATTTTACAAAAAAACTGATGGCAATTATTTTTCCAGATATACCTCAGGCTTCGGTAACATACAAGGGAGTGAATCAAAGGAGCTTCCAAATATCGCAGGTCAACCTAATGCCATTGAAAACAACCAGTCTCTCCCGACCCAATCTACTCGTTTCGCCTCAAATCCTGGCGAAGTAATTCGGTACTCCTCGGTGCCAGATTCTCAGGACGAAGCAGTAAAACAGCAGATTGTTCAACTCCCAAAGTTCTCCGACCCAGCACTACAAGTACAAGCAGCGTCTTCAAGGGCAGTTCAACCACCAATTATCCATCCAGACGCCCAGCGAAGCGTTGACCCGCATTCCAGCACTGGAACTACACAGTATTCATCGACTGAACAACCCTCCCTCTTCAAAGAAAGGACATCATCAGATCATGAAGCAACCAATAGGCTGAATGTTGACAACGCCCACTCGTCTATTTCAAATGCAGATACACAAAATTCACAATTGGAGGAACCTTCCTCAATTAAACTCCCGGATAATTCACGAGATCATCCTTCTTTGTTTGTCTCACTACCCTCGAAACCACAGATATCGGAGATAGGGGTACTTGATTCTCCAGACCCAAAAAATCCATCCGATAACCCAAATCTAGTCAATCCTGCTAGCATATCATCGATAGGTAGCTCTACAGTTCGATCAGTGAACGATGGTCTACAGCTCACGCAAGAGAAAACTTCAGATATCTTACCTCAACAAAAATTACACAATACAACCGTCGATGATCCTTATGTAGACAACCAAAACATAACTAAAGAACCAGAAGCATCCGAATCTCCTGCATCGGAAGAACAACCGAACTTACTAAAATACTATCCAACAGCACTCAAGAACGCCGGAGAACGATCTGTCAGCAAATCGTCAATAACTGATGGCCCCGAGACCAGTCAGGAAATTACAGATGCGTCTAAATCAAGTCCAGTTATCACCTTGAATAAAAGTAACTCCACCAAACCTTCAGACGATGATACTTCACAATCAAAATCTTCAGTTCCGAAAATAGGGGAACACATTCTACCCAAACCCATTGACGAATCGAACAGAAATTCTGCGTTATTGCCAACCACTTCATCACCAGCATCCGAGCATGTGGAAACATTCGTGTCAAAAATGAGTGGTTCAAGAAGTCTTGAGTTCCCAGCACCATCCATACGAGTTAGTTCAATTGATAATCCACAAAACATTAACACTCCTCCCCAAAATCAGCAACCATACCCAATAAATAATCTTCCATTACAGAATAGTGCCGAACGAAATCCTATTTCTGACATTCTGAATAACATCAAGAGCGGTTTGAATCCTCTATCATCATCCTTAAACTTTTATCCTCTGGAACAAAACCCTCAAACCTTACAAATCGATCGGAAACCCAATCCTGATTATTTTATCAAAATCATTCCAGACATAAATAATCCACAACTGCCAGGTCTGCGCCTTATCGGTGAAACATTGAATCCAGGATTCTTCGAGATACAAGGCAACTTCGGGCTGTGGCCTTCATTAATACCCTTACTATTCGGAGATAAACCTATAACAATTTCCTCAACCAATGGACGTCTCCAAACGTCCGAACCATCATTACTAAACCCGTCACCAAATCCCCCAGGTTCCAAGTTACAACAAGTTCCCATAACAATACGATTCATCATACCACCTGGGATGAGGTTTGGAGGCCGAATAAAATATCCCTCAGATTACTCTGTATCTACTCAACCCTTTTCATCCTACCTCAATCCATGGTCTTCTTTGATCAAATCTGATAATAAGCAGGGCCCAAACCTGGATAACATAATTACACCAAATATAGATACCATATCTGGATATTCACCACCATACAAACCATTCGATCCACGCAACTTGATAAATTATGCAACTACCACCTATGTTCCTTCCAACTCAATGCCACAAGACCCCTTTTCCCTTCGCAATTCGACTTTCCCTGGTTTTCGTAACCTTCCAGGCATGCCGATCTCCCAAATAGGGAAATTTCAAAATCCGTACTATGGAACTAATAATTACGGTTATTCAAATTTCGAATATCCGAGGGATTTACCGTATGATAGTACATTACTCATTGGTTCATCAAGAAAAATTACAGGGCCATCAACTGCACCATTATATGATAACTACGATACACTCAACATCAAAGGTGAAGATGGTAGCCCAAGATATAAAAATCCGACTATGGGATATTCGGAAATGCATACAACGAAAGAGCCCTTAATTCAAACGACAGCTGATGACTACATACCTATCAATCGTTTTGCTCCTAGTTCACAAATGTTACCAAAAGATAAAATTATTGAGTCTTCAACTTCGCCATTTGACCCAACCAAAGCATTATTTGGTATCACAGTTGATGGAAGCCCGGATTTTAGAATACCAAATCCAAGATATCGAACAAACAATTACCCGGAAGAGCAATCAATTTCTGAAACACCCAATGGCATTTCTCGACGCCATCTTAGTATAGAAGAGTCACACTCTCTTCCAGGAAGGAAAATATCCGGGTACCCAAATTCACCATTGTATACCACTGAAACGATTCACACCACAGTAGATGGTAGCACGGATTTTAGAGAACCACATCCAATATATCCCAAAAATAATAACCCAGAAGAGCAATCAATTTCTAAAATACCCTACGGCATTTCTCAACAAGATCGTACTATACAAGACACATACACTCTTCCAGGATGGAAAGTACCTGGGTACGCTACGTCACCATTGGATTCAACTGAAACAATTCACACCACAGTTGATGGCAGCCCAGATTTTAGACATACAAATCCAAGATATCCCAAATTCAATCATCCCAACCAGCTCTCAATGTCTCAAATACTCAATGACATTCCTCAACGCGATCTTAACATGCAATTATCATACACTCTTCCAGAAAGGAAAATACCTGGGTATCCAAATTCTCCATTGTATACCACTGAAACAATTGACACCACAGTTGATGGCAGCTCGGATTTTAAAAACCAGAAT
This sequence comes from Lygus lineolaris, assembly GCA_030264115.1. Classification (NCBI taxonomy): domain Eukaryota; kingdom Metazoa; phylum Arthropoda; class Insecta; order Hemiptera; family Miridae; genus Lygus; species Lygus lineolaris. The sequence goes on along the minus strand of JAEMON010000008.1, from coordinate 636,771 downwards.
CCAAGGTATCCTAAAATGAATAACCCAGAAAAGCAATCAATTTCGCAGATACAAAATGGCATTTCTCAAAGAGATCCTAGTATACATGGCTCATACACTCTTCCAGGATGGAAAATACATGGGTATCCAAATTCTCCATTGGATACCATTGAAACAATCCACTCCACAACGAATGGCAAACCGGATTTTAAAAGTCCGAATCTATGGTATCCCAAAATGAATAACCCAGAAGAGCCATCGATGTCTCAAATACCTAATGGCATACCTCAACATGATCTAAGCATGCAAGGCTCGTACACTCTACCAGGAAGGAAAATACCTGAGTACCCGAATTCGCCATTGGATACCACTGAAACAATTCACACCAGAGTTGATGGCAGCCCGGATTTTAAAAACCAGAATCCAAGATATACTCAAATGAATAACCCAGAAGAGCAATCGATTTCGCAGATACCAAATGACATTTCTCTGCGCATACCTAGATTGCAAGGCTCGTACACTCTATCAGGAAGCAAAATGCCTGGGTATCCCGATTCGCCATTGGATACCATTGAAACAATTCACACCACAATTGATGGTAGCCCGGATTTTGAAAACCTAAATCTAAGATATCCTAAAGTTAATAACCCAGAAGAGCAACCTACTAATCGGATACCAAATGGCATACCTCAACGTGATCTAAGCATGCAAGGCTCGTACACTCTACCAGGAAGGAAAATACCTGAGTACCCGAATTCGCCATTGGATACCACTGAAACAATTTACACCACAGTTGATGGCAGCCCAGATATTAAAAACCAGAATCCAAAATATACTCAAATGAATAACCCAGAAGAGCAATCGATTTCGCAGACACCAAATGACATTTCTCATCGCATACCTAGATTGCAAGGCTCGTACGCTCTACCAGGAAGCAAAATGCCTGGGTACCCCGATTCGCCATTGGATACCATTGAAACAATTCACACCACAGTTGATGGTAGCCCGGATGTTGAAAACCTAAATCTAGGATATCCTAAAGTTAATAACCCAGAAGAGCAACTTACTAATCGGATACCAAATGACAATCCTCAACGTGATCTAAGCATGCAAGGCTCGTACACCCTACCAGGAAGGAAAATACCTGAGTACCCAAATTCGCCATTGAATACCACTGAAACAATTCACACCAGAGTTGATGGTAGCCCGGACATCGGAAACCCTATTCCAAGATATCCCAAAAATAATAACTCAGAAGAGCATTCAATTTCTCAGATACCCAAAGGTATTCCTCAGCGCAATCTTAGTATACAAGGCCCATACACACTTCCAGGAATGTCAAACACTGTCTTACCCAGCGACAATCTTCAGCGAGATTTAGCAGAACCTGACTCACGCTCGCTTCCAAGGGGGGAAATAACTAGGCATCCAAGTTCAGGAGAAGATAAATCTAATACGCCTGATTTAACTGATGCTGCCCATAATGATCGTATACCGAATTCAACCAATCCAGATCCAACGACGGATCAAAGCAATCAAAATCTAAATAAACCAAATTACTTTATATCGAAATACGCTACAAACGTTAATTACCCCATTCCAGAAACGCAGGAACAATTCCCAAAGCAAGATAACAACAAGCCAGGATATCGCGAAATTTCTTATGACCCAGCAACAGGGTCAACAAAAAAACCATTGGATGCAATTGGACGGACCTATATGCCGAATTATGGAATGCCCAATTACTTGGTTTCAAAATACAACAGTCCCGAGAACCCCCGTATTTATGGGTCTTTATTTAACATCCAAGATGCTACCGAGCCTGACCATCGTACATTCCCCGATAGTTTATTGAGTGGGTCCACTATTAAACCGATAGAAATTATTGAACGGCCCGACATATCAATTAACGGCCCTCAAGATAATGTCAACCGAATGTATACAAATCAAGCTTACGGAACTCAAACACCAGGTAACCAAATTCCACAGCAAGACTCACCATACAATATTAGTCCCAATTACCTGAATCCTAGATACGGATCTCCCCAAAATCCCTTTGGTTCTGGGGTAGCTAATAATATTCCACAAGATCTTACCGAACCTGGCTATCCTATGGATTCTGAGGGATCAAAAACAACGACAAACACAAAACCAATAAGTCCTACTAGACGACTCGATATGCCGAATAGCAGTAATCCAGATGATAAAATCCCAGAGTATACCAATCCAAAATTTGGACTTAATTATTTAAGTTCTAAGTATGGCATTCCTACAAACCCCTCAGGTTCTGGGGCACTGGGCAGCTATCCTCAACAAGAACCTACCAAGCCTGGCTACCCTGAAAGATCAATGTCAATGTCATCCACCAAACCGTTAGATGCTATAGGACGACTCGACATACCTGGATATGTCAATCAAAAACATGCAAATCCCAACTATGAAAATCCTAGTAGCCCTTATTTTTTCGATCCACGATATGGCAATCCCAAAAATCCTTATGGTTCTAGCATTCCACAATATCCTATTAAACCGGACTACCCTATAATTACTGAAAAATTAATAACAATGTCATCAGCAAAATCAATAGATCCTACTGGACAACTCGTCATATCAAATGTCGTTAATCCAGATGACGAAAACCAAAAATATACTAATCCAAATTATAGAAATCCCAGGTTTCCTAATTTTCTCAGTTCTAAATATGTCATCCCCCATAATCCCTCTAGTCCTGGGGCCCTAGATGGCTACCCGAATCAACATACTTCTACACCTGGCTACCCGATGAATCCTGAAATATCAATAACAATGTCAACAACAAAACCAATAGATCCTACTGGACGACACGACATACCTAATAACATTGTTAGAGATGATGAAAATCAGAAGGTAACAAATCCAAATTACGGATATCCCAGGAATTCTAGATACGGCACCCCAAAAAATCCCGCAGATTCTGGGGCACTAGATAGCTATCCACTGCAAGATATTACCAAGCTTGACTACCCTATGAAGCCTGAAAGGTCGATGTCAACTATGTCAACTACCACGCTACCAGATGCCATTGGACGGCTCGACATGCCTGAATATGTCAATGAAAAGAATGGAAACCCAAACAACCCACATTATTTGAATTCTAGATATGACAATCCCCGAAATCCCCCGGGTTCTGGGTTACTATTTAGCTCTCCTCGACAGGATTTCATGGAGCCCGGCCAGCCTATAATTCCTGAAAAATCTATAACAAAAGTAATAGATACAACTGGACGAATCGACATGCCGAATAACATTAATCCAGATGATGAAAATCAAAAGTATACAAACACAAATTATGGAAATCCCAGGTACCCAATTTTTTTAAATTCTAAATACATCATCCCCAAAATTTTCTCTGGTTCTGTGGCACTAGATAGCTATCCACAACAAGATCCTACCAAGCCTGGCTACTCTGTGAAACCTGAAAGGTCAATGACTATGTCAACAACCAAATCGTTAGATGATATCGGACGACTCGACGTACCTGAATATGTCAATGAAAAGTATGGGAACCCGAACCACCTAAATTATTTTAAATCGAGGTATGACAATCCCCTAAATCTTTTGGGTTCTGGGACACTGGTAAGCTCTCCTCAACAGAAACATATAGAGCCCGGCCAGCCTACCATTCCTGGAGAATCAATAACTTTTTCAACAACGAAACCAATAGATTCTACTGGACGAATCGCCATAACGAATAACATTAATCCAGATGATGAAAATCAAAAGTATAAAAACTCAAATTATGGAAACCCCCGGTACACGAATTTTCTTTATTCTAAATATGGCATTCCCGACAATCGCACTGGTTCTGGAGCATTGGATAGCTACCCACATCGAGATCCCATCAAACCAGGCTACCTTATGAATCCTGAAAGCTCAATAATAGAGCCAACTACAAAACTAATAGGTCCTACTGGAAGACTCGGCATTCCGAATAAAATTCATCCAGATGATGAAAATCAAAAGTATACAGATCCAAATTATGGAAATCCTAGTAACCCAAATTATTTGAATACCAGGTATGATATTCCCCAAAATTCCTACGGTTCTGCTACACTCGAGGGCTTTTACCCGATCAAGTTTGGCCACCCTATAAATCCTGAAACATCAATAACAATGTCAACAGCAAAATCAATAGATCCTACTGGGCGACTCAACTTACCAAATAACATTAATTTGGATGATGACAATGGAATGTATTCCAATCCAAAGAATCCTAGTAACCCAAATTATTTGAATCGTAGATATGGCTTTCCCCAATACCTCTCAAGTTCTGGGACACTGGATAGTATTCCACAACAAGATCCTAGCAAGGCTGGCAACACTATGGATTTTGAAATATCGAGAAAAGTTACAACCGCAAAACCAGTAGATGCTATTGGCCGACACGACATGCCAAATAACATAAATCCAGATGGTGTCAATGGAAACTATACAAATCCTTATAATCCCAATAACCCGAATTATATGAATCTTAGAATTGGCATTCCACAAAAATCAACCGATTCTGGGACACCTAATAGCATTCCACAACGTAGACCCATCGAGCTTGGCTACCCTATAAATCCTGAAAGATCAATAGTATTGCCAACAACAAAGCCTATAGATGCTATTGAACGTCCCCACTTACCTGGATATGTTAATCAAGAACATGGAAATCCAAATTATGGAAATCATAGAAACCCAAATTATTTGGATCCTGGAAATGACATTATCAAAAACCCTTCAGGTTCTGCGACACTGGATAGTAGTCAACAACAAGATCCTATCAAGTCTGACTACCCTATGAATCCTGAAAGATCAATAATAATGCCAACAACAAAACCTATAGATGCTATTGAACGTCCCCACTTACCTGGATATGTTAATCAGGAACATGCAAATCCAAATTATGGAAATCATAGAAACCCAAATTATTTGGATCCTGGATATGACATTATCAAACACCCTTCAGGTTCTGAGACACTGGATAGTAGTCAACAACAAGATCCTATCAAGCCTGGCTACCCTATGAATCCTGAAAGATCAATATCAATATCAACAACAACACCGATACAAGCTATTGAACTTCTTGACATGCGGAACATCATTAATCCAAAGGATGTCAATGGAAATTATTCAAATCCAAAGAATCCTAGTAACCAAAATTATTTGAATCCTAGATATGGTATTCCCCCATACCACTCAAGTTTTGGGACACTAGACAGTATTCCACAAGAAGATCCTATCAACCGTGGCTACCCTGCAACTACTGAAAAATCATTAGATCCTAGGCGACGACTCGACATACCTGAATATGTCTTTCAAAAGTATGCTAATCCAAATTATGGACATCCTAGTAACCAAAATTATTTGAATCCGAAATATGGTATTTCCCAAAATCCTTATGGTTCTGGTACATTGGACAACTTTCCACAATATCCTACCAAGTTTGGTTACCCTATAAATCCTGAAACATCATTAACAATGTCAACAGCAAAATCAATAGATCCTTCTGGACGCTTCGAAATACCAAATGACATCAATCCAGATGTTCTTAATGGAAAGTATACAAATCCGAAGAATCCTGGTAACCCAAATTATTTGAATCCTAGAGATGGCTTTCCCCAATACCACTCAAGTTCTGGGAAACTGGACACTATTCCACAACAAGATCCTATCAAGCTTGGTGACCCTATAATTCCTGAAAAATCAATTACAATAACAGCAAAATCAATAGATCCTACGGGACGACTCGACTTACCTGAATATGTCTCTCAAAAGTATGCCAATCCAAATTATGGACATCCTAGTAACCAAAATTATTTGAATCCGAAATATGGTATTTCCCAAAATCCTTATGGTTCTGGTACATTGGACAGCTTTCCACAATATCCTATCAAGTTTGGTTACCCTATAAATCCTGAAACATCATTAACAATGTCAACAGCAAAATCAATAGATCCTTCTGGGCGACTCGACATGGCAAATAAAGTTAATCCTGATGATTTTAATGGCAAGTATACAAATCCAGAGAATCCTGGTAACCCAAATTATTTGAATCCTAGAGATGGCTTCCCCCAATACCACTCAGGTTCTGGGAAACAGGACAGTATTCCCCAACAAGATCCTATCAAGCTTGGCGACTCTATAATTCCTGAAAAATCAATTACAATAACAGCAGAATCAATAGATCCTGCGGGAAGACTCGACATACCTGAATATGTCTATCAAAAGTATGCCAATCCAAATTATAGACATCCTAGTAACCGAAATTATTTGAATCCGAACTATGGTATTTCCCAAAATCTTTATGGTTCTGGTACATTGGAAAGCTTTTCACAATATCCTATCAAGTTTGGTTACCCTATAAATCCTGAAACATCATTAACAATGTCAACAGCAAAATCAATAGACCCTTCTGGACGACTCGACATGGCAAATAAAATTAATCCTGATGATTTCAATGGAAAGTATACAAATCCAGGGAATCCTAGTAACCCAAATTATTTGAATACTGGAGATGGCTTCCCCCAATACCACTCAGGTTCTGGGAAACAGGACAGTATTCCACAACAAGGTCCTATCAAGCTTGGCGACTCTATAATTCCTGAAAAATCAATAACAATGTCAACAGCAAAATCAATAGATCCTACTGGTCGACTCGAAATAACTGAATATGTTAATCAAAAGTATGAAAATCCAAATTATGGAAATCCTGGTGACCAAAATTATTTGAATCCCAGGTATGAAATTCCCCGAAATCCCGATAGTAGCTTTCCACAATATGGTGAAACACCAATAACAATGTCAACGTCAAATCCAATAGATAATTTTGAACCTAACATAGTAGGTTCGCCATCCAACCCGATTGATGGCCCTCCTATCAATAATTTGGATTCTAAAAAGCCGGATTACAGTTCACTCCAAGGGTTCCCCAGCTTCCCCAGCCTCGGAAGAAAAATAGCAGTAACACCACACATGCCATTTGATACCACTCTATCGACCGACACCACAAATTATGGATATCCCAGTAATGACAAGCCTCTTGAAAGACTTCCACTTAATTACTATCTAGGGAACCCTCTCGATTCTTTAACACGTGACAGATTCTCTTCGTTAAATAGCCCATCACTATCTAAATACTATTCCTTCTCGAGTCGACCACAACATACGGTAGACGTTTCTTCACGTAACCCGATTGATTCCACTAAGCCGCCTGTTTTCTCCAACAATCATAGAGATCCAAATAACGAGAATGAATATTATCGTAATATACCATCAGATGATAGGAACAATGAAGGATCCGCTACACCCCAAATGATATTGGGAAAGTACACTTTACCTGGACTTCGCAAATTTCTAGAGAGGCCCATTCTAAGTTCGTCGACTAATGAAGTTGATGTTACTGGTAAACCTGGGATTACAACGAAAGGGGCTCTAGACTCGTTACATCAAAGTCCTTCAAATACGGATAAACAGAGAGAGCAGCTCAGTAATCCTATCCGCTACAATGATATGATGCGTCATTTATCAGCACTGTATCCATTGAATGGAATGGTAGGGAACCAACCAGCAATCCAGCAGTTATTAAGGAAGTGGTATCCACTAGGTATCCCAATGGAGTACCGATTTGGTATGCAACCAGATCCGGTCACTGATCTACTAGGTAAGGCAAATCCACCTCCACTCAACTCACTACCGATTTATCCATTTATTGGGCCTCGAATAAGTCATAACGGATATCCTACAACGAATACCGAACCCCAACAACTCCCGTTTGGGTCAACTGTGAAGCTACCTCAAGAGCCCAGTTTGATCAAGCGACCTGATGATGACAAGGATCAAATGTTCTGGAATCATAACGAAGTAGGAGAAAATGCTCCACGTCAATATAATGGTAACATTCAATCTGGAAGAGATAATAGAGATTCTCCTGACCCATCAATTTCTGCAGGGCCATCATTTGAACCTCTCGAACAGATGAGTAAAGCTAGCTACATTTCGCCAATTCTCAACAGTTTGGACCCAAAATTCGATGCAGCAAAAGAATTAAATATTCTTCCGAATAAAACTAATGAACTGAACCCAAGATTATTTCAGGATCCCACTAATCTTTCTAAACCCCAAGAAAATCAATCGTCGACTCAATCAGGCGGATCGGAAATTACTGAACCCAACAAGTCCTTCGAGTATGAAATAGGTAATACATCCCAGCGTCCTTCTGATGAACACCCATCTGCGATAGTGGATTATAGTAAAGACATCAAAGTAACCACAAGTGATTCGTCGAAGCTTATACATCAACCCGAACAAAATTCTCAAGATACTAAAACAGTTAATCAAGATAATTTCAAGGACTCCAAAGATCCAGAAACCTCACTGGCTCATACAGAACAGAATTCAGCAAATAACGAAACAAGTAGAGTAATTAGGTATTATCCGGCCAGTGCCCGCTCTCCTAATACGCCTAGTGATCATCCCTCTACACTTGAACAGCCTGGGCAACACAATCCAACTCCATCAAATCAATTTGCAAACTATCAAACCCTGGCATTTGACAAACCCAACCGCTCTAAGGCTACATCGGAATCAAGTTCTAATGAACCTACAGATACCAAGTTACATGAAAGCGCAGGTACCAAATACTATCAACAAACAGTACAGCGGTACGACACTCCGGAATCCGCTCAATATATTCCAGATTATAATCAATTAGGTGAGAGAATCACCATGGGATCTACACCAGTCAGAGGTTATGTTGACCAAACCTATGGAACCAGGACACCAGGTGGTTCCCCCGACCCAATAGCATTATCTTCGTCGAATGATGCCAATCGACCATTCGACCAGCGAATCGTTTCACTTAACCCATCATCCCGATTTACATCTGAGCGTGAGTTCAATGATCAGAAATCTTTAGATCCTAGCTATGGTAATACTCCGAATAGCGCCTCACATATTACGTATTACCAAAGGACAATGCCAGGATCCATTCCATATCCAGGCCTAACTGCCAGTGAACGGTCGGTTTCTGGTCCAGATAAATTACCTCAACCAATCGGAAATAAAATACCTGACACTCCCTATTTAACAGAGAAGTACACCTTGTCAAAGTCTCCAACTCTACTATCCAATCAAAAGATAGACTCACCCGAGCTTAATTCTGAAGAACAAATTGATGAGGATGGCGTCATCAGGCATTATGGAAAAGTACACCATACTACCAAAGGATACATAACGTACTACCCCTCCAATATTCAAACAGATCGAATAATTGGAAGCGGATTGCCCTCCGATCAACGCTACGTATACACAGTTAACAATCGAGCAGTTCCTGGTGGTGATTCGTCATTGAGCACCCCAAGAATTTTGAGTGAGACTATAACCAAAGTTCATAGCTTGCCTATTGGGGAATCGTCCCAAGTTTCTACAACCGATGAGAGTGGTGACAATGCACCAAAGCTCGTTATGAGTGAAGGAGATCAACATCTTCCATCTTCAGCTCTGAATGGTTCAACTATTCGTAGTTTATCTTCAACAAATCGTTATATGAATTCAGTAGATCTCGAATCTCCGAACGAGATTAGCTTACCTGAAGACTCGAATGCCGAAAGACTTCAGGCCAAATTTGCAGCTGTTGGTGAGAGTGCAATAGGTTCTTCAGGTACCAAAATGGTGACTGCTTCTCAGTCTCAAGGCTCGAGCAAAATGGCCTACTCCTCATACCCAGCGTCGTCGTTCAACACTCATCACTCCATGATCCCCATCCAGTACATCACCAAACCAGTCACCACTCAAGTCAGATATAGTATTGTTCCAGCGACCTACCGATCAGTGAGTGGGGCTCAAATTGGACCAGTCGTGACATCCCAGGCATTGAATGGACTGAAACCCATGATCCCTATGATGTTGAGGTAAGTCTAAATTGTCAAAACTGGTATGATTAGTTGTCTTTTCAACAAGGTATATCGCGTAATCAAGTGTGCTTTTAGAGCAACCAGCATCTTGATCCATTATTTTTTGTATAGGCTCAATAATTCAGAGTATGTTTAATATGCAGCAACGAATACGTAAAGCAGGTACAAAGTTACATGAACGAATAAGTATGATGATAATAACGTTAAATGGTAGAATAAGTAGGTGATTATGGTATTACAGTTTTGTGGGGTACAAATAAATAGGTATCGTGATCAGCATGGCAACCATAGTTGGTTTTAACCCACGATTAAGTTATGTGAATGGTGTTTATTTGGGTTGTTGAAGATGAATGAACAAATGAATACACACATCTAGGAATCTGACAAAGTTGATTTCCTAATGCCATCATGATCTCTCCAACTACGATTGATTCATTGTCTGTTGATGATCTTCATTTGATACGATAATTACCATCAATAAAACGTCTTCTATACTATACAAAACCATTCGTTTTCTAATGAACTACTATCGACTAAAACGTCTGCCAAGTTGGGTGGGCAACATAACTTCCTCACTTTGGTAACATGGACGTATAGACTCAGTTAGTGAACATTTCAGCGAAATTGGTAGAATAGTTCCAGAGTTATCCCTATGAAACAAATTTAAAGTTTGCGCTTACGCAGTATCGCGCACTGATCCAACTGTGATGAATTTCATACGTCTTGAGTCAGCCCCCAACTAACCTCCGAGTTTGAGCGAAATCGATCAATTATTAGGAACTGAGACAATAAATCGTGGTTTCAGGAAATTCACATTTGCGCATGCGCACACGCTACTAGTGGTCCGATAGCTATGAAATTAATAGAGGACTGTTCAGGGGCTAACACGTACCTACAATCTCTGAAAATGTCACCGGAATTAGTTGAGTTGTTTTGGAATTGGCTATGCGAGTAGGTATTGCTGATACAATCGTGTCAAAATTCGAAGGTAATTGTTCACCTCCGACTACCCTCCGAATTTGAGCGAATTAGGACAGTAAGGAACTGAGAAATCGTAGTTTCAGGAAATTCACATTTTCGCATTCGCTCATGCTACTAGTGGTCCGATGGAGATGAGATTGATAGGGGATGAAATTGATCATAACTTCATACAGTTTTGCCTGGGACAAGGAACCAACCACAGACCGACAGACAGACTGACAGACACGGAATAAAAATTTTTCAGGAAGCTCTGAAACGTAAAAGTTCCATTCATGCAGCATGAGTTCATGAGCGATGAGCGTTTTTTCAGAGAATAATTTTAACCGATTTAGTGGGTGATTCTTATAGGAAAGTCCACGCTGATTTCGAATATATCATATATGTTCCTGTGTTCAAGTAGGTAATGTACACCAAATACCTCGAAAAACAAGTTTATTTAGCGATTTTTGAAACTAAATGTTCAAAAATTGACCCCTCGGAGTGCTCAAAAAATGAGGGCCAACGAACTCATCCTTCTTCTCGATATGATTTACATTTTACCATTTTTTTGGATTTTTTTATCTCGATTCCAGGGTCAGATATCGTCTGGAGTGAACATTTTCTTTGTAGAAATCAGTTTCAGAGAATGATGAAAAATTTTTAGATTTCAGGAATCGTTAGAACGGTCTGAAACTGATTTCCATGAAGAAAATTTTCAAAAATTTGTATTACTTAAATTTTTAACCCATTGCAATAGCTTCATTTTCTTCAAAAATCCGCTAAAGGCAAGTAAAAATTTTAATTTGGAGGACAAAAATCTTTTTTATTTATCCTTTTATACATAGCTTCCTAGCTTCAGTAGTGAGGGAGCAAAATGTTTTTGAATAAAACTAATATCTATATAGTAATATAATCGGTATCTTATAATAATCGGTATCTTATTTTGCAGCTTGCCGAAGGGAAAGCGGGGAGTGGTGACTCGTGGAAAATATTCATACACAGGTCCTGATGGCAAAACGGTAACAACGAATTGGTACGTTGATGAAACAGGATTCCACGTTGAGGACAATCAAAGCACCACAACCGAAGCTCCAAAAACCAGCTAGGAACACCCCGAAACTGCCTTGATATGGGAAATTCATCGCACTATAATAGGTAGGTACCCAAAACCTAACAGGGATGTGCGAATCATAGTACAGCCCCAAAACAATGACTAGAATATAGTGAATCGAAAACGCCCTGCGAGGAGAACATCTCAAATTCTAACGTTCTGAATTCGCATTTGAATTGTTAGGGTATACTGAAACGCTCTCTGGTGTATTTTTCAAATTTTCAGGTTCACGATGAGTTTCTCATCATTTAAGACGTTGTTTAGGGAATTTTTTCGAAGGAGTTACCTTGTTTCGCTTCTGTATTATATCATTCGAGCCATTCACACGAATCCCAAGGTTTCCATCCAAACCAATCCATTATTGCAAAAAACATACCTAAAAACCCCTACGATTTATCGCATGTAGAGGTGCATTAGACCTATGTTGACAACTTCTTTTGTCCATATTCTGCGCTTTGTCCATAGATGTCGTATTAACAATGTCTCTGTAAAGATTACCTTCGTAAACGGAGCCAAAACGCTGAAGATTCCTGATAGTTGAACGGAAAGTTGGAAGTTACCAAGGATGTTACGTACATATGTGGAGGATGCAGAAACAAACAATGTATATTGTACTCTTCCTTAGAAAGGGTTAGACGATATGCCCCAAAAATGCCGAAATTGGCATTTTGATGCTCGATGCTCCTCCACATAGGTACCTCCTTTGGCAGGAATGTGATGCTTAGGAGCTCTCCAAAAAACAGACGGTAGAGCTAAGGTTCTACAGTCAGATCATTCAATAAACTCGAACCAGTAGTCCTCTAAAGGATGTGGAAGGAGGGGGAAATTGGCAGGATGAGATGTGGTGTGATGTGTAATAAATTCAGAGCTTTTCCAACGAGTGGTCAACGATTTTTAAGGGATGGAAAATGAGGAAGTTATATATTTCCCTAGCAACGGTTGGTTTTACGTGAAAACCATCAGATAGGTATTTTCTCCGTAACGCTTTTTTATGTAGCGAAAAAAAATTTAAAACAGTCCTGTTAATCATTATTAAATGATAGAATTGAATGGACTGGCAACCCCGAAACAGTACACACAAAATATCATGTTGCAGTGTATTCGAGAGCATGGAACGTTAACCCCGCAATGCCTCGTTGTAGATCTTAATCCTTTTGATGTCCCTGTAGAATATTGTGCAGTCAATAACCCAATAATCAGGGTCAATAATTTATCAGGCTTAAGACAGCATCCATCTACTTGACCCTCGCTTTGCGGATTCTATACAGAGTACTTATTGTTTTCTGAATTTTTGCGTTGTAGCATAAAGTTTAGGGGATTAAAGAGAATCAAATTTCTGTAAAGGCCAAAAATACCAAATTTCTGTAAAGGCCAAAAATACCAAATTTCTGTAAAGGCCAAAAATACCAAATTTCTGTAATGCAACAGGAAGCATAGGGCCGGCCAATTGGCGGCCCAGGCGAGCGATCGCCCCCCCCCCCCCCCCCCCCCCCCCCCACCACCACCACCACCACCACAACCCACCCCTTTACCCTTTGACCCGTTCATAAAAACTCCCCTTTCTATTATGCCATTCCCATTTTGCTTCATTGCATAAATCTAATTGCTTGTAATACCATATCTTCATATTTCTATCATCATTAGGTCATTTTTGTTATTCCATTGGTTCTTAGTAGGGACTTTCGGTAGTTTTAAAAAAATGCTAGGGCTTTAACAGCATGCAATCCAACATAGATACCTACTCACATAAAGCAGGTATAAAATAAAATAGGTAATAGTTCATCCTGAAAAACTGACTATACAACTTTTTTTTCAATTTCATAAATTCTGTAATGAAAATAATACCATGAAGATTGTGATGGTGAACTACGTTCTTACAAGAACAGTAACTGCCAAAAAAAATTCAGGAACATGTGCATTTCAGGAACGGCTTACGACCCTTATTGAGGGAAGAGAATAAAATTACTAGAAAGTCTGACCCTGACAAGAAACTAACGACAAATACTCCAAAATAACTACATAGAATGACAAAGGTAGGAACTACATTCAAAATAAAATGTTGATGCTACACTTAGGTACTTAATAACGTATGTACCTTGTATGTATTGAGAATATATGAATACTTGTTGATTAACATTGTTTGCTGTAATATATTAATTCAGTCCTAAATTAATTCCATATGAACTTTCGAGTAGAAATGGGAGGAGTGGGAGACCAAAATCAACATTTGAGTACCTACCACTGTGATAAAATCGCGGTAATCATAATCTATTAAGGTAAGTAATTGTTTTTAAGAGAACAGGATCTGTAATAAACATGATAGTTGGAACATTGTTGTGATTAAATAACTACCAACCTGAATCCTTACGGTATTGCAACTGAAAAAGTTCCATTCTTTTTTGTTAATGTTAATTGTTTCGGAAAGATTAGGCCCATAGTTGCTCTGCTATCATTTATCTGCTATAAAAGCTCCTGTCATGCATTAGGATTAGTTTTATAGGAAAAACTCGTTATGTAAATAATTAAACGAACTAAGCGACGAACCGAGAGTTTTATTACCCCTCTTTCCTGGAAGAAAAATGTATCATGCATAATATTTTTAGAACTGTTACGAACTAAATCACTCGCGATGGAGTTATGGAAACCCCCTTCAATAAAAAGAAACCGGAGACCATGAAAACTTTGTCTATTGGTCTATTTGGCGTGAAATTTCCTATAAGAATCACCCACAAAATCGGTTAAAATTATTCTTTGAGAATTCTCTCACCAACTCATGCTGCATGAATGGAACTTTTTTTTTTTTTCGTTATGGGCTGTAAAGAAAAAATAGAGAACAAAAATAACGTGACACAACATTTATACGTACTTATAAAGAACCGCTTCAAGCTCAGGTTAGTCAGGGCAGGAGGTAGGTCCTCCGGATAATCAGCAAACTCTGTTAATCAGAAGTAGGATTTCCGAAAGGTGAAAAAAGGGAAACATGTTTGGTTATGGTTTTTTGTTGTTTTGCTAGTACCTACATTATACAAATAAGTTCAATAATTAGCTTTTCAGTTTACGTTTATTCAAAGTTTTCAAAATATTTCCGGAGTGACTGCCTCACTTTCAAGTTGTTTCTTTTTTTTTTCTAGTCATCGACGAAGTAGTTGCTGAAACACCCAACCCGAGCGCGAGTTGAATTGTGTAATAATAAGAGTTGATGAGCGAATCTTCAAAGAATCATTTTGACCGATTTGGTAGGTGATTCTTATAGGGAATTTCACGCTGATTCCGAATATACCAGATATTCCTATGTTTAAAATAGTAATTTACACCAAAACCTCAAAAAACGCGTTTTTTAGTGATTTTTGACTCTATATTTCAAAATTTGAACCCTTGGAGTACTCCAAAAATGCTGGCCAAAGAACTCATCCTTTCTTTTGATATTATTGACATTTTGAAATTTTTTCGGATTTTTAGCTCGATCCTTTGGTCAGATATCGTCTGGAGTGACACATATAAAAATTCGACTCAGCTGATCTGGAAGCTCCATTTTCGACTCAGCTGATCTGGGAGCTCCATTTTCGACATCTTGCATACGAGTCTGCAAGCAAGCGAGACTTTTTAGGTCTTTTGGTATTGTAACGCTTTTTGAGGACATTTTTTTGTGACAGTTTTTATTATTTTAATGTGCCAAAGCAAAGACATAAAATGTCAATAACGAAATATTAATTCCTACATGACATTATTGCAATACTGTCATAATCCCGGCCCGCATTTATTACTGCTGCATATTGCACAGTATTAATCAATAATTTATTGGATGTGGGGGTTATATAATGGTTGGGTTTTATGCAACTTGAGAATATTAGGTTTATTTGGCGTAGATTTAATCAGAATAGTCCGATCCGATTTCCATTGAATTCAGAAAATAATACAATGGTTGGATTACTGAATGTTTTAAATTGTTGTTTAGTTTTTTTAATAGCTTTTATATGACTAGGTACTGAGTGAGACCAATTATTTATTTTCGGGAATACCTCAGCAAACTTACGATACGTAAGATAGTCGAAGGTTACGTATGGGATTTTACTAATGACACAAATTATTTTGACGGATAGACTAATGTGTGCTGTTCTTTGTCGAAGGTTAGAGATTTTCTTCAGTAGACTCATTTCTATCAATCCCTACTCAACCGACAAGCGAACCCCACGACCAAAGCTCTTACAGGGTTACATCATACCAACTTCGACAGCTCCTACTCATAAACGGTGCGATTCCTTGGGAAAAGTCACCAGATAAAAAAAAGCTATAATATGTGTATAATGTAATGACGCAATACGACGCGACCCAGTGAGTTGAAACCGGATGCTAATAGGCACTTGGGTGGCGGGCTCGTCCAACTCTGATTTATTGCCCACTGACTGAGTATATCTGCAACAAATTTATATACAGCTGCATATATTTTACAACGAGATAGAGCGGTATAGTACCATCCATGATTTAGGTCAAGGTAGGGGACTAAAGTCCTCGCAGAGCACAGGAGTAGGTACCAAACACGACCACCACAACAACACTTATCAACTCAGGAAAAATGGCAAGACATTTGAATCGTTTTCCAGGACCAATGATGTTGAGTACCACGATACTATTCAAAATCGTCAAATTTTCCTTATGCTTGCATGACGTGAAAGGATTTTTTTCACTGAATATTGTACGTGAAAGCAAAGTCCAACCCTTCCTTGCCGAGAATTTCATAACATCAAAAACGTCAACCCGAATATGTCTTCATAATAATATTCAGATCCAGCACCAACGCTAAGCACTTTCGAGCAGCTCCGTTCCCTTCCTCAGGCCCTGACAGAACCAATTTATCCTCAATATTAAAACAACCTCAATAACAACAGTCAAATTCTGTTTAAAAAAAACTCGTTCCTAGATTCTTAATATTGACTTTTTTTGAACTTACATTATTTCTAGCGAAAAATGTCCTGGTTTGCTTGCAGAAATTTATGATAACTCTAAATACAAGAAGTATACCCACTTCTGAGTAGTCTTTCATCAACCGATGAGAGCCGTGCGCATATCTGAAGAACGAAGTGATTCGCCTTTCAGGATATTTCAATTTTCAAAAAAGTGTTGAGAGACAGAAAAAAAACACTTAAAAAGATTTTTTGATTATTTAATAAGTGGGCGTATTCTCGAAGCGGCAGTTGATTGCGAGGGTCTTCACCTTTCGCTTTGCTCGCTTGATACATAAGCGATGTCTGGCTCGCCCAGGGCGCCGTTGATCGGTCGTGCAAAATGACGGGGAAGAAAATATCCTTCTCCTTTTCAAATATCCGAAATGGGGTTCAAGGATGACGGCTGGACGGTGGACGGTTTGGTCAGAGTTCGTAGGCCATATATCAGGGGGGAATATGCCGATCTAGGATTTGGAATTAAGATAGAATGTGAGTAAAACGGTGAAGGCAATGCGGTCTTGCCAAATGGCAAAATGAGATTATTACAAACCTAACAGAACGATCGTTATTGGAACAAATTATACAGTGAAGTGTCGTTATTTGTTCAATTTTGTAAATTAGGTAAGTACCTAGAATTAAAGAAACAGACACCTAACAATACTCGTATATATACATTTTCTACTGACCTACATTTTCTTACTGACGATATTTACTTGGCTAGAAACTGCCTTGTGTTAAAATGTATTCTGCGTACAATAAACCATATTTTCTTTCTTTTTAAAAATATCTTTATTGTTACAACTGTGTAAACACATCAAGTAACTATTTTAGTTAATTTTGACGTTTTTTGGTTCATACTCGTAAATCACTACCTACTACCATCACATCACTTCAGTGAGATGTAACTAGGTCCAGAGGTTTGGTCCTTTTCAGCCTTCGTAAATCGCCGCTGTTGTTCAGTACTTCGACATTTCTGTGCTTGAATAGACGGTTTTCATGATCCGTTGCTCGACTTTTAACAACTTCGTTCACCATCTCGACTTTAATGTCGCGATGGAGGTCATCCGTTCCGACGTACCAGGGGGCATTTACTATATATGTTCCTGAGAATTTTGTTTTGAATTGTTTGGATTATTTTAATGTTGCTTCTCTAGGTGCAGCCCCATAACGGGCAGCCGTAAGCCCGAATCGGTTTGATCACTGCTGTACAGTAGCATTTTGTTATGTACAGGCAGTTGGGATGTTCTTCCAATGAGCCAGTACGTCTTTTTGAATTTAAGTTTGATTTCATTCTTCTTCTTCTTCTTCCGTAATGGAAATTTCTGTTATAAGATCATAGTCTGGAGCTTTCTTTGGACTGAGGTTGAACATAATCTCAATTCTCAGCTCTTGGATGGTAATAGGCCTGTAAGAGGTCCAGTTTATCTGACTTTTCATCATTGCAGCATCCTCATCTGCAGTTTGCTTGGAAACGTGGTGAATGTTCAAAGTACCCAGTTTGCAAACAAATCTGCTTTTTCTTTGGCACCCCTTGTCCGTACAATCCGTCTTCTCGTTTAATAGGAAATATCGTTATCTCAGGCCGCTTAAGTCCTTTAGTGGCTCTGTACAGAGAATATCCAGTCTCGAGCAGTGAGGCGGTGTATGTTAACAACAAATGTTTCCTGTTCAATTTGTTGGTTTAGAGCTTTTTTTATTTTTATTGAGGGGGAAACCGTTTATTGGCTGACGGCGGGAGAGTATGTGTGTGTTTAGTCTCACCACCCTTTGTGTGGGGATCCACTTACAGTTACCCACTAAAACCCCTCATTATCTTTTGGACTGTCCTGGGACTACTTTTTCAGCATTACTTCGGAACAGTCCAGTCCCATGCCAAGTTCGTGGCCTCTTCTCTTCTTTAGCCTGTCGGCCTCCATACTGTTGGAGGGGGGGGGGCTAAGCCTCCCACTGACTATTCTTCTCCGTTGCTGGTAGCACTGCGATGACAAATGTGTTGTTCGCATCCCAGTTGTCTTTCCTTGATGTCATCTTAGTCATGACCGTCTCCGGCTCAAAGTCACCCATCTCCTCCATCAAGCTGCCTCGCAATCGTACCCATCGTGGGCATATGAAGAAGGTATAGTAGGCGTCATTATCCTCTTGATGATGGCAGTCTGGACAGAGGGCCTCAGCAGCTTTCCCGATCTTTGCCAGAAATTACCTAAAGCAGCCATGTCCGGTGAGAAACCTTGGCTCCTCTCAGTCTAGACCTTGACCTCGCTTATCAATTTTTGCTGTCCATCTTCCACGGCTTTCGGAAATCCATCTATTCTGCCACAGTCTCATGCCTTCTTCCCTTTCCTAATTTCTCACAGTTTCTGACGCGTTTTCTACTTTCCTCGGGTAGATTCTTCTACGTTCATCAGCCAGTAGGTCTATTGGAGTAATTCCGGCTACGACTTGTACAGCGGGGCCTGACGCCGTCCTGCATATTCGCAGTGCTCCTCTTCTCTGGACAGATTCCATTCTCATCCTGTACCTATTCCTGGAACTTCAGGGGGTCAGACCAAACCTCGGCCCCATACAGCATGATATCCTCTGCTGTTCGTATCAGCAATTGGAGTTTGGTGGGTTATGGGCCACCTATATTGGCCACAAGCCTGCTTAAGTTACCCACCACTGCCGCTGCCCTGTCAGCAGCCTTACTTATGTGGGTCCAGAAACTGAGTTTCCCATCAAGCATCACCTAATTGCGCTGGATGTTTCAATACCATAATATTGACCCAGTGTGAGGAAGCTTCATACTGAATTCTGTCCACCCATTTGGTATAGGTACAAGTTTTTCCATCAACTCAGTTGTGTAACATTCGTGTGATCATTACTCAGTTGTGTAATTATTTTCTCGCTATACTCGCGGATCTTCGAATTTCGGCAGTTTGCTGTTGGTCAGATGCCGCTTCCCTTCCATTGACCAATAAACTTGTTATGACTGGACAATCGGCGTTCGTTTGAAGATGGAATCTCGAGTAGGCACCGTGAAATCGCTAATGAGAGGTGAAGAGGCGAAGAAGAGCCGTACAAGAGTTACAGCTAGATACTGACGAATAACCTCCAATGACTCCCCCTATATGGATAGAGTTTTAGAAACCTCAAAATAATAGCCCATAATCGAAGTTAGACTGATCTTAATGATTCCCCTGCTCAATCGATTTTATCAAAAACAAAAGGCCAGACGGACAGAGAAAAATAAAGATAATCGTGCCAATCGTATTCAAATAGGTAGCATGAAACGTATGGTCATGTATTCCTTGATGCTATCAAGATTATTTGCTTATTCACACAGCAAATGCAAACCTGTTCAATATTTTTATAACTTGCGCTTGTGATCTCATCGTGGCGCAAGGAAGACATGATCATGTAACAGTACACCAATTTACTCGTGATTTATGAAAGTTTTACGAATTTGCGCAAGTCAAAGTTTACAAGAGACCATCAGATAAGTATACAAAATGAACCCCCCACAAGACTCGCAACTTAATATTAAGCCGTGAAACATTGACGGTTTGAATATGTCGTAGTGTAGTGTTAGTGGGTGTTTGAGGTAGGGAAGGTGTTCCCAGAATGTTCCAAGATGTCAGAGAGGTCACTGAGTCAAGATTGTCCTTCTCGTTTGGCAAGACGGATGCGGGTTCATGACCCTCCGCCAGGTTCGGCTCACTGAAGAATGTGATTGCGCAAACTATGCAACTTACTCATCGTAGTTTCGTCTTTTGACGATATATCTCACTGGGGAGGAGGCATTTCGAGGCCTCAGATAACGTAAAACACAAGAGGGTTTTGTGGGAAAAAACTATTTTGTTAAGATTCTTAGCACTGTTGTGGTTTACCTTTTGTCGACCTGCGATAAACCTATATTAATTATTTTCCTTGGAGCATGCAGCTCCTCCGTTTGAGAGGATTGCTAGTAATCCGACCTTGCAACTGCACTTGGAACAACATTGTTATACCATATCAACTACACCAAACTGAAGAAAGACGTAACTACAAGTTCACAAACATTAGATATATTTATGTAAATTGACATATTTTTGAGGAACTGGTGTCGAACTCTGTGGAACGGAAGGCGCAGTGTTCATAAATGGTCCAGGAACTCCAAATAAGAATTTCAGCAAGGTACATTTTCAGAACGGAACAGAAAAACCGCAATAGCCCGTTGATTCCAGCGAATAAGAGTAGTGACGTTGACCATAATATATACCTATTAATGTTCTAAAAAGCATTACTACCTAAGCATTGCAGTGAATAAATATAAATAAAAACTGATGAAAAATATGGATCTAAATAAATAAGTGATAATAAAACTATAAAAAATGACAATTAAATAATCGCATATAACTGATGCGATTGATGAAAAATCTTGAATATATTATAGAATGTGAAACTTGAGTGTTATTGTATTTTTCAACCCTCTCCTCCTTTCTAATCCCTTCACTCTGGCGGAGTAGCTATCAGGCTGGTCGCCCACTGGAAGAGTTTTCAAGCGGCAACAGAGTTAAATGGGAGGTTGAATTGGTCTGTTCCAACTAATACATAAAAATTAATGATTTTAGAATGCGCTTAATACGACCCTAGGTTGAAGATGAAGAAGATAAAAAAAGAAAACCACCGAGATAACACAGAATTTTGCGACATTCACCGAAAATAAAACCGATAATTTAAAGAAAATCGGGCTCAGTAGGGATGGTACAAATACGAATGTCAACGTTGTTAGAAGGTACGACGACGGCACGATTCCATACCACTAACTCTTGTTTGTCTTGGCCCTGGAAGAGCCTACAAGAACGAATTTAACATTATTTTACAAAGGATATCTGGACCCGATACATTTTCAAAAATACCCTGTGGGACTACGGCCAAGGATTAAAAATGTGCTAACAATGTTACAATAAATGAGGTGCTTTCTTTCTACATTCTGGAATTCTTTTCTGCATTCTTGAGTTTTCATATTTTTTGAAATCCTGTTTTTACATAGGTACCTGGAGTTTATCACATCATACGTATGCGTCCTTTTTCATCCTCACTACCGAAGGTAGGAAGCAAAGTATTTAGTATTTACAGTTTTGGGAGAATAAATTGTCGCAGTAATCAATTCGCGAAATCATATCACACGACCGACATTATCGACAGCATCGTCGTGATTGACATCATTCGTCGTGTCATTTTATGTAGAATTCGAATAAACCATAAAATGAGTGCCTCTTAACAAGCAACAGCATTTTTTCTTGCAGTTCATTTCATCTTGTCAAGATTCAGAACCCCCACTTAGATTATATTATATTAGCATTTCCCATTCGAATTTTATTTTTTCCCAACCAAATTTAGTTTTTTCCTTATCAAATTTAGTTTTTTCTCAATCAAATTCAAGGTGTTTCAATCCATTTTGATAGGACCTACCTTAAATACGATTGGAAAAAAACTAAATTTGATTGAAAAAAAAAACAAAATTTGGTTGGGAAAAATCAAATTTGAGTGGAAAAAAATTAAATGTGGTTATGAAAAACAAAATTTGACTGGGAAATGCTATATGATAAATACGTATAATGAAATAAAAACAAAATAAATCGGAATTTATAAAATCCTTACTTTTTTTAAATTTACTATCATCGGAATTTATAAAATCCTAACTTTTTTTAAATTTACTATCATGAACTGTCATTATGAGGGATCCATGAAGTCGGTTTTAGCAGTACATCACCCTGCATATATCTCCAAAAAAAACCTTAGGTTTCGAGCGGTAACGAGCGTAAATTCAAATGCAGTGGACCCTCCTCCGTTGAAATCATCCCCTTTGTTTCGCTGTTTTAGGGTAAGGAAAATCGAAAAATTAAAGTCCAAACCAGAGCTTTTGGGCGTGATGTATGTTTATATGGATGTTTGATATACGTAAAAATCAGTCCCCAAACCTTCTCCGATTGCGTAGAACAGAAACAGTGCGAGTTGAAACATGATGGTTTTGAAGGCCTGCCGTTAGGTCCGTTTTCATCTCTATCAGTTTCTAACCAAACGAGGTGACAATCGAGTCCTAAAATTTCGGGGATTTTTCTATACTCTACCCATGTGTCAAGGTAAGTGAAACACATCTCATGAAATTTTTGAAACGACTTTATATTTATTATGCCCCTCCCAAGTTACGGCTAATTTTCTAGAAATGGTTCTCTTCAAATATGGTTTTAAAAATGTATTCACGTGTATGCACGCCAATTTCTTCGAAAAACTCTCATTGGGATCCCTAACACGGGGCTACTTTCCGATTTTGCCCGAATTTTCCCCATTTTGAGAAAAGTCAATTTTAACTCAAATTAGAGCTTAAAAATTGAAATTTTCTAGGTTTTCTAGGTTTACTTGTTAATTCAAGGAAATTATTCTTGAGTCATTATAATGCTAAATATTTTTTTAGGGGTCAATTATTATTCTAATTGTTTTATTTTCATTCGAGGACATTATTTTTGAGTCATTATAATGCTAAATATTTTTTTAAAGTCAATTATTTGTTTGTGTTGGTTTATAAAATATATTTTGTTTGTTTTGACTTCCATTTTATTTGTTCCCGTTCTACTCATTATTACAGTCCGAGCCATGATAATATTGATGTCCTGTTTTGTCCAAACCTAAATTCACACGAAATTATATACTGCATCATAATTACGTCTTAATAACTAAGTACCATATTATGGTACGTATCATCTGCTGCGTACCAAGAACAGTAGGGCTGCAACGACCAATACAAAGACCTAATAATACCTATGTGTGTATTTAGTAGTCATTGCCATCGAAAAATGTGTATGACAATGAATTGGGGACTGAATGTTATTGTTCATAAATAATTGCAACATTTTCATTGATAAGGTTATATATATATATATCATGTGTACCAATATTATGGAATATAATATGATGTATAATATGTAATACACATATTATGTGTATAGATAAAATCTCGTAGCCGAGACCCACAAAACCCGTTTCTTACAAGATTGTCACAAAAAATGATTGTCGCCATCACGTCCAAGTTTGTCGTGAAAAGTTTTGAAATTGTAAGGTTCCAATAGACGAACGTCGTGTTAACCACCTCAATAGTCGTCACCGTCGAAGAC
>JAEMON010000008.1:327668-350200 GCA_030264115.1 Lygus lineolaris | reverse complement strand
TTTTTTTTTTTAATTTGAAATCAACATTTTCCTAATTCAATCGAAAGTGAATTCAACATCTCTAAGATATAGAACCCAACAGTTTGGAAATTGAAACCCAATTCCAAAAACAATCATTGAACATCTTTCACTACTTATATATAATATTGTCAAGTTTGTGTCTGTTTGTTTATCAAACTCCAGTCTGCCCGTCTGTCTATTTGTCTGCCATTCCGTGTGTTTGAGTTTCAATCACGCTCGACCTACTAAGCGGATTTCGGTGGGTTGTTGACAAACGATGAGAAAATTCCTGCAGAGAGTCCATATTAGATTACCTACTCCCAACCTCTTCTTTAGTCTGGAATCGTCGGTTCTTGCTACTCCTGAAATTGAATCTAATCTGCTTCAACATGAAGCCGTTGGAGCTTATTTGAAAACTGAACATACGTACAAACAACCAGGCACACACTTCGCAATAATTAATATTTTAGGAAAATATGTGAAATACATTGTTGCCATATTTTTTTAAACTCAAGTTGTTGAATTCGATTTTGGAAAATGATGAATTCGAATTGGGAAAGCTGTGATTACATGAGTTCATTATGTGCTCTCTACATAATGCACAGTGTGAGGAAACAACACCCTGGAACTATAAAGTTAAGAGAAGTATGAAATTAAATAATTTCCTACCTCCATGAGGGAACCCAACTATGATGTAATTGCTCAATAAAAAGAGATGAATGGTTGATAACAAGCATGACTCACCAATCACTGTTATTTCATGAGATTTACTACTTTCCCCTTCCTCATTTTTAGCGTAACATTTGAATTTTCCTGCATCTTCTATCGAGACATTCTTAATCAATAAAGTCCCATCGTTTCGAATGATGAATTTTTCTGAAAAATGAAAAACGAGTTACATACTTTTATAAAACGCTGCAAATTATTACACAACAGTTTATTATTTTCTGTATAGATC
The DNA here is from genome assembly GCA_030264115.1 of Lygus lineolaris. Lineage (NCBI taxonomy): Eukaryota > Metazoa > Arthropoda > Insecta > Hemiptera > Miridae > Lygus > Lygus lineolaris. Next base: position 349,242 of record JAEMON010000008.1, on the reverse strand, counting down.
GCCCATCTACAAAAATCCTGTGGTGTATTGATCACAAATAACCACACAAAAAAAAGTCCTTCATAAAATATTACTCAAAAGAAACATAAGAAAAAATACTACGAGGAGAAATAAAGGATAAATAAAGAAGGAAAAACATCACAAAGGAGAAAACAAAGAAATTCATCAAAATCGCTCATTTTGCATACATAAGGCAACTTAGGGGATGCCCGACCGCGAGCACAAGCAATGGGACGACGGGCAAAAAGAGAGTCACACAGACCCCCGCGAGATCAACAAAACTAACTGTAACAGCTTCCTTAAATAAGTAGCTAGATAAGAAAGTAGTCTGGTGAATAGTCAGAATAAGAATGAATTATATTTTCCCAAGTATAAACAATTACCACGTGGATGGCAACAAACTATAGTAATAATTAATGGTCCAACACTAACCTTTAACCTAACCAAGTTAACCTAACCTACGTTATAATAAGTGAACGGTAAAATAATTGAAAATATTAATATGTCTTATCTTCCTCTCATAACAATACCTCCATCATTTCGTGAACCGGGAGTGTACTGCTCGCCCCTGATCTTCCAGTATACAGAAGGAACCGGCTTTCCATCGGCTCTGCAGGGGATGGCGTAGTCATCGAACTGGTACAAGTTGATATGTTCAGGAACGTCAGTTTTAATGACTGGGATTGCTGGAAAACGCCATGCAAGTGGTGAATTTTCGTTAGCTCGCTCCTTTGAAATCCACGAATACCTACTTGTGCTCATTACAAGAATATTGCACAACTTAGGTACTAAACAGGAAAGCGAATGGGAAGTTTTTCTTCTAGGACGAACGACGACATTGTGATCCTCACACCAATTTTCATTGCAGTGAGAGGAAAATGCACTCCTTCACATATTAGGCATCCATCCCCAGGATTTTTTCTCAACCAGATGTACTTCTAAAAGTATGGATACGAATCTGAATAAGGTACCTATGACCACGTTGGTATCTCATTATATCATGATTATTATATCTCATATTTATTATATATATATATAATCTTATTTGCATTACTTACAGTTAACCGTAACTTTAAACAGTTTCTCTTCGACTCCTAGATAGTTGCTAGCTTGGCAGGTGAAGGAACCTTCCATGCTGGTTGTCAAATTCGATATCACCAGTTTGTCCTTATCCACCCTGCGAGCGTGTGAGAAAATGAATATAAACACTGTTTGATCTCGTATTGAAAATGTATTCAAATCAAAGTTCTAACACAATTTTGTATCACATGTCTCGTTTTATTTGGGAAAATATTGTATCTAGGTAGGTACTCTCCTTTGTGTTTCAACAACCAGGAAGGTAGGAGAAAAGTAATTTATTGCAATAATTTGATTCATTGGCGATTAGGAAGCTATACACGATAATCTAACCTGAAGTCGGGGAAAACTCTAAGAACCGTTCCGTTCCTCAGCCAAGTCACCGATGGAGTTGGATTGCCATGGACGACGCAATCGAGGTCCAGACTTCGCCCTTCCAGCTCAGTGACCGATTGATCCTCGGGATGGTCGATTGAAGGCTTTGCTAGGAACAATCAATGAGTTGGAGAACTAGTATCGAAAAATACGAATTATAATCAAAATCCAAGTTGTATCTACAGGTTCATAATCAATAATGTTCACACAGGTAACAATATGGCCATGTGATTTTCCCTAAAAAACCTAAGACTAACAACTATAAGAAGAACATTTTTTCTTTTTGGACAGGCTATAAAATAATTTGTATTATTCATACTCACTTGTGACGTTGATAAAAACAGATGATGTTTCTTGGCCCACGATATTTTCGGCAGTGCATGCATAAAGGCCGGAACTGTCTGACGTCGTAATCAACCTGAAAAACTGGCTCCATTGTTAACAATCCGTATTGGAGGCAAATAAACGCGTATTGTAGGAAACTACGACATGTATATACATACATATATATGTATGTGTGTGTGTGTGTCTGTGTAATCAATATAAGTATTATAACCATCGTAATGCAATTTTCATAGATTTCGATCGACATTTTTGACTGCCGATACTGCATAATTGACTCGTTATGGCGACTCCTCTACTCGTACATATATATTATGCATCTTTATCAAGACCTGTTTCACTGAGATCAGAGCTACATAGCTGAACATAATTTGGTCTCGAACTAATCTTTCAATACAATCTTTAGGATGTCGACGCATGTAAAATAACCCGAAATCCTTCTCCATTGAAAATTTGTATATACCCGCGTGGGCGTTGTCATTCATACACTCCCGAATTGGTTCGATCAGGAGCTCTCGGAGATTCTAGTGCTCACCGTCGATAGATCTAACTAACAATAATACAATTCAAGTATCAGACATTTATAATACTTACTAATTATGTTTCTCTACTCTGTCGTCTCTAAATACCTACCTAAAATACTTGCTATCTATCAACACTTCTACCTGACAAACTTTTTTTGTCCACTAGATTTTTCAGTACCTACTCAATACATACTTCAGCTTATTTGAGCTCCTGATAAAATTGGATTCGCTAAGTGGGAACCCATCCTTGGTCCAAGTCAGGCGAGGCTTGGGTTGTCCACTGAAGTCGCATATCAGGGTCAGCTCTTTCCCCTCTCTGATTGCCCCATCTTTCAAATCCCACGATTTTATTTCCGCCTTTGGCTCACCTGGAAAGGGACCATACGCCAGTTTTGTTAAAACATTTAGGTAGGTACCTACGCGAAGTTTATGGAATTCAATACCAATTTAGCGAAGGATGGGAACAAATTTTCTCAGCCAATTATGGATTTAAAATCATTATTATATTAATGTAGCTTTGTATAGAAATATTAAGCAGATTTTGAGTTATCATTACTTAGTACGTTAAGGTATACTGTATGAGAACTGTGGCCAACTCTATTCTTTGCAGTACAAGTGTAAGCTCCGTCATCGTCGAGTTCAACATTCAAGATGTGCAGCTCTCCTGAGGCTGGGTTGAAAACTCTGAAAAATGAAACTGGATCTATATTTTGGAAGTTGGAAAGTTATATAAATACCTGATAGTAAAGGAGTAGGATATACGTAAGATAAGTACCTATTAGTACCTGCTAAGAAGGGCTAATAAACCAATCAAATATATTGTTTCAAGTTCTATAGGAATAGTAATAATCATTCATTATAAATAGTGGATAGGAGATGTTAGGATATCCCTCGATTATATAGAAATCTAAACATCGTGTAGGCTTTGAATGTACAGACGTTATTCGTACAATTTGTTAGGAAGAACTGGGTAGTTGTACTGTGCCCACGTAATGTTAGGCTTAGGGTCGCCCTGGGCGTCGCACGGTAGACTCACGTTCGTTCCGACCAGAGCCGGAATGGAAGTTGAGGGTTCCGAAAAGGATGGCGGCTCTGAGAAATATCCATGAAAAAGAGATTTCAACAGTTACTCAAAGTCTTATAAAAAAAAACACTTTCACTAGGTAATATTGCACTTTCCTGAACTTATCTGTCCATTGTATTTAGTTCGTTAATCAAAATGCTTCCATACTTACTCAAAACTACGAGGTTTACAGTTTGTTCATCGTAGCCAGCTCTGTTTATAGCAACAATTTTCAGAGGTCCAGAATCTTCTTCGTTAGCTACGAATCTGAAAACATGGATGTTTGCAATAATGACCAACTATATATCTCTCCACAGTGAACCAACCATTCATACCCCGATCTTAATTTCTATCCTTAATCTGGGTATTTTGATATCAAATATTTATCTTCTCCAATTTTAAAACATTTCAGCATGATCGTGGCAAAAAATTAAGATGTATGTGATTCGTCTGTTGATGATTAGATTTCGCAATGACTTACTCTAAAGTACCATCATCACGGACGTATCCGAATCCTCGGTCGTCTTTGTACCAGATCACTGAAGCTGGTGGAACTGCACGAACATCGCAATGGATTTCCGTGTTTTCGTTTGGCACAGCTCGGTAGATGTCCTCGCTACACTTGATTTTTGGTGGTTCTATAAAACAAACCCAAATAGATAATTGACTACTCATTGACTAACTCTTTCTATATTTTCGATTGAAGATCCAATTATGTTGGTGCTCAGTAAGATGAATACTCACGTAACACTTTCAGTGTAGTATTCCGGCGATCGTACCCAACAGAGCTGTTGGCCAGACAGAAGTAGGTTCCAGCATCTGATTCCGAGACATGCTGAATGTGCAAAACCGCAGAATCATTTCTGTACAAATGGATGTCATAAATATCTCCATAGTCATTAAAAAAGTTCCATGTTGTGAGAATTTGAACAATATGAAACATTTTCAAATTTGGTTTACATTTCGTGTTTGCCATTATTGTAAAACAATGAGATGTCATCAGTACGTTCTATAAACATCTACACCGCGACAAATCACATAAAAAAATATATCAATATTTTCGGGGCCCCGAAGATGGGATTGTCAACTTGGTTCAGCTACTTGTTATACGACACGTAGTTATTATGTAAAGGTTGATTAAGTAAATTAGTAAATAATGAGACTTAGGTACTAATGAGATGCTTAACTAGTGTTACTGCTTACAAGAAACTTATAGATGCTTACTGTAAGACTGAGCACTAAATAGACTAAAAGACTGGTCTCTGACTTCTGAGTTACACCAAAAAACCTACCCCACATCTTGTTTGACCAGCGTTTCGCCGCGGAACTGCCAGGACAATGATGGGTAAGGATTTCCAATTGCAGAACACTTCAAATCTGCTGGATCTCCTGCCTTGACCTCCGTAAATTCAGGTATATCTTGTATCAGAGGTGTGACTAAAATGTTGACGAAGAAATCACAATATTTTCACAATTAGTTCAGATAAACTATGGTGAATCATAATAACTACTACTGTAATTTCTTGTAATGCATAGTTATTAACCCAGTCTACAACTTTCATCCTAATCCATCATTTGGTGCAGGTATATATGAGGTACCTATATAGTCAACTTGTACTCATGCTAAAGAGAACCTCTTTTCTCAGTCTCTTCAATGGGTACATATCAAGGTACTTGTATTATAATAATGCTCCTTTGTTATCGCTGAAACCTACCTAGTACTATGATGTTGGTGTCCACTCTTGACTCCCCCACATCGTTCCTTGCTATACAGCTGTAGACACCTGCTGAGTATATCGAAGCTTCAAATCTGAAATACGGACGATAACTGGAATTGCTAATGTAATGAAAGAGACATACTTACGGGATTTTCTATTTAAATTAAAAATATATTTTTTCCCATTCAAAATGTCTGAGAAGTGGGTTTTGCACATAATATTAATTTATTACAACCCCTTATTAGCTTGAACAAAAAGTTTCCAATTGTGTTGATATGTATTTAAATGTACAAACATCAAAACTATAGAAAAATTGTCCCAATTCGTTGAAGCGTTTCATAGAGAAACATCTGGAGGCCAGCCTCCAACTAGTCTCCAAATTTGAGAGGAATCAGGTCATCAGATCGTGAAAGGTAGGCTCGATTAACCTGCTTTAACTCCTCGCAGTTTTTTCAATCGTAGTTTTTTCAATCGCAAGTTTTTTCTTGCCTATTCAAGATGAATTTCGATTAACCATACGTTACATAATGGGATGATGGAACTGACGTTATTTGGTCTGCTTTAAGTTCCAATTAGCAGTGATTTATTCGGGGTTTTGTGGGTTATTTATTTACTGAGCAGGTCTGATAGACAGAACAACCACGCGATATCCATACTCTTCCGGACTTGTGACACGGCTCCTTCTTGATTAACTTGATTTAACCTACAGTCAAGAAGGCCAAGGGTTACAACGTTGCACTCTCCTTAGAAGGGACCGACATGACTGTTTCCCCTACCACACCAGCTCTTCAGTAGCACAAAACCACATCGTCCCTGCCTCACCCACAGCCAAACGGTTAAATGGCAGTAATCTTCACTATGGGACGTTATTTGGTCTGCCCAGTGTGGATATCGCGTTTTTGTTCTGCCTATCAGACCAGCTCAGTAAATAAATAACCCACATAACCCCAAATAAATGTATATTATAATCCTTTTTGAATAGATATTTATTACTTTGGTAATAAACGTATTTTGGTAATAACATGTCAAGGTGGGTACCAACCAGCTTCACTTAGAATGCAGGTACTATGTGCAGCTTCGGTAAAATAATAGATCAATATTAGTTTATCAACAGCCTCGAACCTGTAATGTTCAATGCTGATTCTTCTTATAGTTTCGTTATTCTTGAGCCAGGTAATGTTGGGCGCAGGGTTACCATCTGCGTCACAATGGAGCTTGACTATATCACCTTTCTTGACGTACTTAGATTCTTCCCATTCCTTGATTCTGGGCAACGCTGAAATCAACATCAAGAGGATACTGCGATGAAATTATTGATATTTATTTAATATAATAATAGTACATTTACGTTTTAATGAGTTCCTAATGTTTCGTGATTAAAATGAAAACATACTTAAGACTCCCAAGTTAAAATCCGTCTGATCGATTCCTGCAGTGTTGTTTGCTCTGCAAATGTACTTTCCAGCATCAGATTTCTGAACACGTTCAATGACCAATTCCTTTGAGTCAGTCAGCAATCTACGAAACACCCATAAAACTTTGGCTGAACCAAGAATAACGATAGTATATAAATGTTGTTTTTCAGTGTGTGAAATAAATTCAAGCAATTTAAGAAAAGACGGTCTCATTCGACCCTGAGTTGATTTTCCATACATATCCATGGGAAAAAACTTGGGTTTATTGAAAGTTGTTGCGTACAACGAAATTGCAGATTTGATCGGATCGATTCGGCCGAGGGTCACGGTATGACCATCTGTATGTATGACCAACTTTTCCACTATGTATAGTATACCCATTCACTGTAATGTGGATACAACTTTCTGAATCACATAGTTTGATTCCTTCAGTCTGAATTAATCCCACATTTCTCTCACTATCGTGAGTAGATGGAGTCAAAATTCGTGTTCCCGCAGGCTACCTGCTGTCATCTGCGAGGCTAAAAATGAGAAGCGCCTCAGGGAAGGCCGATTCTGACAATGCTGCTCGTATGAGGAGAGCGCACGAGTCTCGTTAAAATGTGTGGGAATACACTACGGATCAAGTTTCACATTAATTTTGTCTCGTCAACAATAGTTATTCCATTTTGTTGTTAAGGATTTTCAGTGTTTATTGCAACTGTAAGTAGCAATCAAGGCTCATGGATCTCACCTGCCTTCCCTCAGCCAAGTTATTTCCGGTTCTGGGTCTCCTCTCGCATGGCAGACAATGAAGAACCGCTCTCCTTCCTCAACGGTTTTCGTAGCTGGCAATGCTTCGATCACTGGTAATTCTGCGAAAATCCTATCAAAGTATATAACATATATCCTCGATACAGATGAAGCGAGATAATTTAATTATGTGAATACAAACATAGGTAGGTAGCTATGTTGATATCCATGCTAATGACTTTATAAATATGACTGTCTTTTGGGCGTTGCATAGTTTTTCTCATTTTCCTCAGCCAACTTTCAACGGATTTTGATGCGGTTGGCGGCATTCTTCCTATGTTATCATTCTCTAGGGGGATGTGCCTTTAATCCAATTTGAATGTTGAAAAAGGAACTGAAAATTCAAAATTACGAAATTAAATTGATTGATAGCTGATCCCCCAAGAGAATTGAATACCTAATAAGAACAATGCCGCAAACCGTATCAAAGTCGGCCAACAATTGGCTGAGAAAAATGGGAAAACCAATTACGTCAGGTCCTTGGCCCCTTAACATTGATCAGAATCTTACAAATAGGCGCTTCTTTGCCACTTCGTACTGGGTACTTGAATTCGATTGACACTTTTTTTTATTGACACTTTTTCTTCGTACTGGGTACTTGAATTCGATTTTTCTCTCGGTACTTCGACGCTATTTTTCTCTCGAAATTAAATTAATTCTCGTATAGTATAATATGTATCTGTACAATAGCCCGCTTCTCACACACACGAGATTAATCCGATAATTGACTAACTTTAGATTGGTCTAACTTGATTGAAGACTATGAGAAATTTAAGAAATTTGAGCTGCAGGCGGAATTTTAGGGGAGGAGGAGGGGATAACTATGTTATTCGGTCATAGTGACCCTGTGAATAGTAGAATCCGTTTGAAACGAGACGAATACCTTTGAAGTGAGTCCAATTTTAATTACAAACCAATAATATACATTGATCTCCCGAATTTGAACAAAGAGATGAGTATTGGTGGAGGAGATGGGGAAATTCGTGGTTTTCGGTCAGCTCATGCCTTTAAGGCTGATCCAATAAATGTTTACCCTAGGGGATATTATATTTTCATTCCCTTTCCCGACTGGGAAAAATTATGTCTCAAATTCAAGCATGAAAAGAAATATTCACGGTAGAAAGAAGGGGACACAGGGAATTGGTCTTTACGCCCCTCACATGAAGCAATCAGTATGAAATTATAGGGAAGGTACCATCTGTTATTTAAACAATTTTAGATGACTGAGGTCATTTTTAAACAAAATGTCTGCCGGAGACGCAGTTTTGAAGTAGGCGTGGGGACGATAATATCTCTTTTCTAGTTTTTAATCAACGTTTAATTATTAAATCGACGATCTCAGATGTTAAATAAAGATGTCGGGTTTCACCAACGCCGTTTAAAATAGATCAACGATTTAAAACCGTAAATCAACGATTTACCACTCCGTCATCTTGCCAGTTCTAAAGTTTTTATGAGAACCACGCATTATTATTCTCGATAGGTGCCTATTATTCTAGATATTACTATTCTTGTACGTCCACAAAAATGAGTTCCTACCTAGGGGAATGATTCGGTTGATTTTCAAGGACAAAATTGACAAATATGAAGTCAGGGATGCGAGATTCGATGGATAAGAGAGAGAACACAAATTCATTTGGAGCTCGACGAAATAGATTTTGTGACGAGGTAGGTAGGTACTGGTACTTGAGAACAATGTAAACCAAAGAATCATAAAAATATTTAGCTCTGCTCGTTTCCAATAAAATCCAGGAAAAATCGAGGTGTGAGGTAGTTAATGAACCAAACGATTTACCACTCCGCCGTCTTGCCAGTTCTTCAGTTTTCATGAGAACAATGTATTATTATTCTAGATATATTCTTGTACGTCCACAAAAAAAGAGTCCCTACCTTACCTAGGGGAATGATTCGGTTGGTTTTCAAGGACAAAGTTGACAAATATGAAGGCAGAGGACAAAATTGACAATATATGAAGAACAGAAATTCATTTGGAGCTACTCGATGAAATAGATTTTGTGACGAGGTAGGTAGTTAGTGGTACTAACCGTCTATCAAAATCAACAGTTTTGTCAGTCCTCGAACAAAAATGGGACATAGGATTGAGATTAGATTGAGTAGATACACAAGTGACAGATAGGTTCATTTTTATTTATGTATTATCAAGTGAAAAGGCATAATAACATGATATTTTTATAGCTTTACCGTTTCTTGGAACTGAAGGAAGAGAGAAACAGTTGTACCTATCAACGAAAAAGTTCTAGTCGTTCATGCAGCTTGACCATAGTGTTGTAATACTTGAGAACAATGTCAACCGAAATTCGTTTTTCACTCGCGTCAAACTTTGGTTCGCGTTTTATTGACACCAGTTCTATTCTGTTTTCCGGGATTTCAACATCAAACGCGAAAACACAATATTGGATAATGGATAAACATACCTACTACGTAATGGGTAGGTACTGGAAACTACGTTAACGTTATCAGTTGTAATCACACCAACGCCACCATTTTGTCGGACGAATACGTCCATGCCTACCTCCATGCTAAGGCTAAATCGTCGTTTCAACTTTAAATCGATGATTTATTAAAACAACGTTTTATGAAATCTTTTAAATCGTTGATTACACTCGTGAAACCCACTTTCCTAAATCAACGTCTCAAATCTCTGATTCGGTAAATCAATGATTAATATCAACCATGGTTAAGGTTTTTTGGTGAAACTGGCCCTTATACTACGACCCAACAATATTTCAAATACAATCGTCACCATTCAATAGCATGATTCTGTAGTGACGCTACAATTCTTGTGACCCCCCCCCCCCCCCCCCCCCCCCCCCCCCCTACCCATAGATTTGATTACATAGGTAGCTACTCACCATACAGATTGAGGAAAATCGTCTTATTGTCGCTGCCGGCGGGGTTTTCCGCGACGCATGTGTAATTTCCGGAAAGGTCGGAATGAAAATTTGTGATGGTCAGTGATCCGTCTTCCTAAAGAGTAGGAACAATTTATTATAAGTACAACGGTTTCCATTTTGAGGTACCTACTTTATAGGTACAAATCGCAAAACGAAATATCTTACAAAAATATTGTTTGTGAACTAACAGTGTAATAGTGTATTACTTAGTTGTAACTAACAACTTATTCTTATAGAGGAATCATGTCTCATCACAAACTGACCTGACAAAGAATGGATTATCGACGTGCTCACCTTGGAAACTATCATTCCAGCAAAGTCTTGGACCGGCCGTTCTTTCAAATACCACTTGATTGTTGGAGGAGGTAAGCTTTCCGTTACAGAACACATCAAAGTCACAGTTTTGGAAGCAACGCTCTTCAAAACTTCCAGCTCTCCGGTTTTCGATATGCGAGGCTTGACTGCGTGAAAGTAAAAAAAAAAAGAGAGAGAGAGAAGATATTGATAATCCTGGATGATGATGAAGAATCAGAGTTCTGATAATATGATTAAGATAGATTGTATATAACTAAGAGAGCGTAGAGTTATTAAGAGTATACAAAGTGGATCTTTGTGAAGGGACTCAATCAGCAGTATATTAAAATTAAATCGATTAAAAATCGAAACTTGAAATCGTAAGTGGAAACAGGTGTTATAGGTGTATTACTCCTCGAACAATGAACAAAAACGTTTCCACTGTGTTTAAAAATGGATATAAAAGAATAGATGGAACAGACCTATGAAGAGTCATTAACTTTTTTTTTAATACCTGGTGCTCACAGTGCACACATTTACCTCGTTCCTTCTTTGTTTTAGATAGTACATATTTACTTGACTTCTTTCAGAGTTCAGACATTAATGCTAGTTGGAATTGCTGCCAACATAAATTTTTCTTGACGTCATTATATTTGAATTATAAATCTTGCATTGAAACATGTTGCGTACAAGTGCAAGTCCGCAGTACAAGTTTCGACAGTTTTCATAGGTAATTCTAACGATTTTTCAGTTAATTTTCAATCTACATTATGGCCAAATCGTCATGTAGGTACATATAGCATATTTATATTCGTTCATCATATACCTGCTCCCAGAACCGTCAGAACAGTTGAGGACTCAGCTCTTCCAAACGGGTTCTGAGCCACGCAAACGTATGTCCCACCATTTTCAAGTTGGGTCCCTGAAAATAAACCTGGGTTAACTGGTAGTTAGACCTTACATAACTTGGTAGTAGGCTAGTTTACTTTAGTAGGAATGTTATAAAATCACCGATATTCTCGATTATTTCAAAACAAAAAAGCAAAGCTTATGATGTTTCTTATAACAAAAAAGCAAAGCTTATTATTTCTATAACAAAAAAGCAAAGCAAAGTTTTTTTTACCTTTTTGTCGAGTGCCACTTGCCTTTTTCAAGTGAGATTATTTGATTTGTAAATTCACTTTATGATACGTAGGTAAGTCACAAGCAAATTTTCGAACTCACTATCGATTCTGAGGACCCCGTCTATTGTGTTTTCTCTGATTGGGATAGAGGTACCGTCTGGTCGAACATGATACCAGGTTATGACAGGGTTTGGAACTCCACTGGCAGCGCATGACAGTTCGGCTGGATGATAGATGTTTGCTTTGTATTCTAGAAAGAAGAGATCAACAACGCTTCATAGATGACATAATTATGCAGGTTTATAAGAACTATGCAGGCGTTGAAAGGTAGGAGAAGCCGCCTATATGAAGAGTATTTTTTGTGATTCGCCTAGCTCAGAATCGTGCTGAGGATGGATCACTATGGAAGGTATGGTAGTTGATTAGGTGGGAGTCAGTTTCAACTAAAAATGATGAAGTCGATTTTCTGACGATTGCAACACTTTCATTTTACGTTTCAGGTGGGCTGACGAAAGTAAAAATTTGCAATAAATCATCCAATTTTGAAGAATTGTCATTGCTTATGCTTATATTAGGCATAAATGTGATAACAAGCAAATCCCTATGCTCCATTGAACAGCATTTGAAAGATTTCGAACAGCTAATCGACCGGTAATCAACTCATCATAATATATTTCGTCAAAGGACTTCGTTACAATCGCAACACCTATGGTGATACCTCAGCAACCAATAGTCATATAAATGGTAACGTATGGTAATATCTATTAATAAACTTAATTAGACTTTATAATATTTGAACTTATAATAACTAAAAATTTGGGGGTGCTTACGTTTGTTCAGACGATTGATATGCGGTTTTTCACCAATTACAACTTCAATCCAGTCTTCGTCATACCCACCACCATTGGTCGCTGTGCAAATGTACGTCCCCGCATCCCATCTGTCCACAGCCTCGATCTCCAGGTATTTTCCGGGTGAATCTTTTCTATTCTAGCAAAGATAAAAATTCGCTGAACAATATTGTTATACAACGGATTAATTATTGTATCTACGGCGTGCTATGTATAATTCTGTGGGTCATATAATTTATAGATTGCACTAAAAAATACAAAACTCACACTGGGGATAATACCAACTCTACCACTCATGATCATAATTTATTATATTGCCTGAGATGATGATTCATGTTTGTCCCGGACCTTAATCGATGTTCATCTATGATAATGTTTCCTTCTTTAACAAGCTAAAAAAGAGGCCAACTCACGCTTTCCAAAGGTGTACGGTTGGGGCTTCCTGATGAGATTCTTGACCAAGTAATGTTGGGTGTAGGAAATCCGGTACAACTACATTCTAATGTGAGACGTTCCCCCGTGAGTGCTTGAACTCGAGGTTCGCGAGCTTCTACTATCGGCTTCTCCACATACTGCAGTACAGCTGCCTTGGAATCTGTAATAACAGAGTTCATACAAGCATTTTAGTGTGCCAACTTAACTTGGGATTGAATTGGAATTTAACTTGGAATTTAATTTAGTAATTTCCATTGGGCAGGAATGCCACAGGTACACAACCTGTGCTTCACTTTGATGATCCCCTCAATCCTTTGAATCTAAGTCGAAAATATTTCCCGCCTCGATTGAGAAAAAACCTTTATGGTGAAGAAGGTAAAAATGATTATTATTACATAAATAACTCAATCTCCTACGCATGTATAAAAAACACATAAAAATGCAATTTGGATTGGTAGGTACTTTTAGTTCGTCAAGTACCAAAAGAAACCCAGGCTAGAAACACCTTACTTGCCTCTTCCAGCGTCATTTCTTCCAAAGCAAGTGTACGTTCCGGAGTCCTGCTTGTTCGCATCATTTATTAATAATTCTAGAGAACCATCTCTCCGTTGTGTAACTCGCTTGTTCGTGAAAATCGCCGAATCAGGCTGAAAAAATTGGGAGGAAAAGATAAGCAGGATAATGACAAAGTTGGATCAATCATTTTGGTAGATAAGGCAACCAGTTCTGGCTTAATATTCCTTTTGAGTTGAATAAATAGGTGACCCGTGGACACTGAGAAATTCCTTCTTCTACGAGAACCTTCTCTAGTGTAGAAACATATTATCAACGTAAAAACTACTTAAGACCACTCCGAATAGGTAATTTTGCTTCCTCACTATACCGTATAGGTAGGGAGCTATGTATGTATTACAGGGATGGAGATCACTGGGCATGGTGAAGATCCATTCTGGATCTTTACCAACAGGGGTGAGAAGACGAGAGGCAGGCATTCTGGGAACGAACACCTTTGCCGAGCGGGGTGCCAAACAGCTGAGACAGTTGCGCATGTGCTCCAGGTCTGCCCCTCTGTGAGAAGACTCACATGTGCCCGACATAACTCTGCCCTAAGCCTATTGGATGGATATGCTCATCGCAAAGGGTGGCCAGTATTGCTTGAGCCTCATTTCAATCTTGAGGAAGAAGGATACAGAATACAGACCAGACCTCTTAGTAGTATCACCAAAGGACCCTTCATCGTTGACGTCTCGGTGGTATCCATCTCAGGACAGAGATGACTTGCAGACACCATTGATGCAAAAAATCCGAAAGTATAAAACAGACCCACTGTTACAGGCAGCAACTGAAAGAGCCAATGTACAGACGGGTCAGGTAAAAGTAATTGGCGCCACAATTACCTGGCGTGGTGTATGGTATGGCAGATCAGCAAGGGATCTAATGCTGGCAGGCTATCCTAGAGTGAGTGACACCTCGATTCCTAACAGGAGGAACCTGCATATGGTCGGCATTCAGGGCAACAACTGCAGAAAGACGTGTGATGGCGTGGAAATGTGCGTGTCGTGGGATTTGGAGCTGAACTACAACTTATAGGGGATGAAAAGCGTCGCCCAATGGCACAGCATGAAGCGGCACCGCCCTCCCTCCTTCAACTTGGGGACAAGGCAATTTAGTCCGGTCTCCCACCATCAATGTCCGAGGTCGGATTTCGGACCTCAAACACAATTGCTGCTGGATGGACACAGCAGTAGAGTCCTCAAAAACCATGAAGGACCTTTATGATTATTACAAAACCATCATTGTAATGCTGTATTCTTTTTTTCTTCAAATAAACAATGTTAATACAAGAAGAAAAAGAAATGGTGTCCTCCAAAATCAAAAATGCCACTTATTTTTTACGTTTCAGAGCTTTCTGAACAATTTTGGTTCGTGTATGTCTGTCTAACTGTCGGTCTGTCTGTCGGTCTCTGTGTAGTCAATTCCTTGTCCCAGGCAAAACTATATGAAGTTATGGTCGAATTTGATGCAATTTTCAGAGATTATACAGGTTAGCCCCTATCAATTTCATCACCATCGGACCACTAGCAGCGTGAGCGCATGCGCAAACGTGAATTTCCTGAAACCCCGATATCTCAGTCCCTAATTGACCTATTTCGCTCAAATTTGGAGGTTAGTTGGGGGCTAACTCCAAGACAGTCCAATATGAATTTAGTCGCGATTGGATCAGTAGCTGGAGGTTAACAATTACCTTCGGAATTCTACACGATTGTATCAATAATATCTACTGCACATGCGCACTTTCGAAATGTGTTTCATGGCCATAACTCCGGAACTACTCGATTAATTTCGGTGAAATTATCAGGGAATGTAAAGTCCCTTATTAATTTCATAATCATAAGACCACTAGTAGCGTGTGCTCATGCGCGAAAGTGCAAAAGTGTTACAAAAGTGAGGAAGCTTTACTGCCCACCCAACTTGGCCGACGTTTTTTAAGGGAGCAGAACGTACCGCTGGTTTTCTCATGTCGCCGATTTTCGTTATTCAAATTATCTAAATAAGAATTTATCTGATCTTATCCAACAATATAGGTACTAACCTCGACAACTCCATAATTGTCGTACCACGACAAGGATACGACGGGTATACCTTTATCAGCCTGGCAGATGAGGGATATTCGATCGCCTTTTCGGAAGTATTCATTGAATCTTTCAATAGACACACTGGGCTTTTCTTGAATGGTCAAGTAAGTGCGGGCTGATTTTTTACCTCCTGTAAATTTTCATGCCAGTGATTAGAAAATATTATGGAAGTCCATACTCACTTCTTAAACATTCTAAATTGGTAGGTATACAGTATACACCTTCTTTAGGATTTTAGTATATTTTAGTATTTAGTATATTATTAATAGTTACGTACTTACTTAGTATATTATTATAGTTAGCCTAGCTCAGTATAGTATAATTATAGTTAGTAAAATATTTTAGCCTATTTAGTCTAATTATCCTAGTCTATTTAGCATTCAGGATACGATTTCGAGGCCTTACTCAAACTTGTGTGCTAAATGTGGAAAAATAGACACCATTCGTTAGGTACACCGTACATAACACATATTATCTACCTTCATTTCTTGCCGTACAAATGTACCATCCTTTATCTTCTGGCCGAACCGGATCGATAATAATTGTGTCATCTTGGATTTTCAAGTCATCATTTCCAATCAAATTGAATGCACCAGTTCTGTAAACTGTAAACACAATCACATCACAATTTTGTGATGGCCCAAAAAACCAAAGACGACAAACCGTCTAGTTTCGTTCCTTATTATGATTTTAGTCATAGTCGACTTAGTTCATCCTTCAAATTCCCTGAACTTTGTCGGCGAAAAATAAATAATTGAAAAGCCGTAATTTTTAAATTTTTCTTTTTAATTAAGAATATAATTTTATCAAGAATTTATGTAATTATTCCAATTTTTAAAATCGGATGTGTGACCATGTGGTGGGATCTATTCGGGAACACTGCGATGGAGGAGGAAATGGAGATCTCCAAAATCCCCTTAGCAAGGTACATTACCCAACTTTTCAAAACAAAATAGCTCATTAAGTCATACTGTATGACTGGTACCCTCTTAATTAAAATGTGTTAGGATGCGATCGCAAGCTCATGTTTGAATGGCGGACTTCTGTAACTCGAAATACCTGAGCACAACCATCCTTTTTTTCGTTCAACCATTTAGCTAACGGTTGGCCGTGCAGCGATCCGGTTGGTCTTACACGATTGTAACAATTTGGAACTATTTAAAATTGCAAGACAAACAGGTAACGTCAAATTGTTCAGGAACCGCCTGCACACGATATGAGATAATATTATCAGTTTGTACCTACTATTTTCTATTGGCATAAAAATGAAAGTTTAGCAGAAGTGAAATTTCGGTTTGGCGCATTTGCCCACCATCCGTTCATTTTTATGTCGAACTGATCGGGATTGGGGTCCACAGAAAAAACACAACCTCTTTCGCCGAGATTTAATGAAATATATTCACTTCATCAGCGCATGCCCAGTAACAATATTTTCCCTCGACGGCACAATATACGAAAATCATGGCAAAATTTCACGGAAGAATAGCTAAGTAGGTAAATTTTCTCCTTTCTTTCCTTTCTTTTCCTCGAGGTTGTGTTTTTTCTGTGGACCCCAATTCCGATCAGTTCGACTTACAAAGTCATCTGGGTCGATCACCATATCGAATTCTTTCATTTCCTATTGGCGCAAAAGTGTTCTTAGTTTCGGGAAATTGGCGCATTCGTCCCACTGCCAACCAAAGATGCCTTGTTGGTATCTACTTACAGTTATCAATAGGAGCCTCTTTCTTCGACCAGCTTACGGTGTAATCTATGTAACTAGAGACGTCGCATTTTATAACTAGTCGTTTTCCAGGGAAGCTGACGAATTCTGGTACAAGATTAACAGTTGGTGCGATTGCTGGAATCCAGAATGAAACGTTGATAAAATTGGAGTCATCAGTGCATCACAATACACAACAACAGTTTTACTTTCATAACTCAACCATGATGGTAAGTGGCAATTGACTTGTAAATAAATTGTTGGAGCTCAGCCAAAAGTGGGTTTCAATCAATGTCCTAAGAGTGAACCTTGCTAATATTAAATTTCCAAAGGAAATGAACCGATAGCTTCGGTAAACTAACCTACAGTTTACTTGAGAAGTAGGGACCGGAGTAAGTACATTTGGTATTAGATGTCGAAAGTCATATCAATTTGGAATTGTTAGACCCCATAATTTTCACACTTTCGTGTCATTGTGATGCGGCCAAACTGTCATGACACGCTCAACCTCAACTTGAGGCGCCAACTCTATATTTTTACACAACATGCTAGAAATAATGGAAAGACGTAATCAATATAATACATGTTACCCTGAACTTCAAGGTAGATTTCTTGATCGGCAAAGCCTGCTGAGTTATTCGCTTGAATGATGTACGTCCCACTATCCTTTTTCTCGAGTTGAGGGAAGTTTAGGACCACAGTAGAAGTGTGGCTGTGACGATAAGCATGGGCAAAGAAAACAAGTGGTATGAAACTATGTAAAACCCAACACAATAAAATAATGCATTAACATACGTAGTTATAGGTAAGCGATGACAACTGAAGGAATGTGATATAGGTAGTGAGGGGATAATTGCCAAACAATGAGACGGAGACTTCCTCTGCTAAATTCGATGTATTTAACAATATATATGATTGGAGACCGGTTTCGACTATATCGTCATCCTCAGTCCAGTATAAGTGAGTGGATTAAAGCTCGAAGTGGAGACTTCGACTATAGTTTGTAATCTTGAAGTCTCCACTTCGAGCTTTACTCCACTCACTTACACTGGACTGAGGATGACGATATAGTCGAAACCGGTCTCCAATCATATATATTGTTAAATACATCGAATTTAGCAGAGGAAGTCACCGTCTCATTGCTCGCCAATTATCCCCTGATTCAAGCACCTCTGCACCATCAGCAATATCCACACAGTGATATAGTGATATTTTTAATGATTATGAGAATGTTGAATGTTTGGGTGAATCATGAGCCTAGAAGGAGATATGTCCATGGGATGAAAGATGAATGCCTATGAATATATTAGTCCTCGATGGTCGGCTGATAGCGAAATCGATGCATTAGAAAAAATACATACATTAAATTGAGAAAATTTGATTCCACTCATTATAATAAATTGACAAAATATGTAGATAAGTATCATGTATTTATTTATTGAGGCTCTTGAATTTTCCCACCGATTATGGATGGAATATCGCGTTATTTTTTTCACGTATTCCTTCTTCGTGTATCGGAAAAGATAAAAACGCTGCAAATTATCACATAAATTAAATTAGGTATCACATTTTTGACCACTCGAACCACCAAAAATAATATTGAGACCAACGACAGCTCAACTACCGAATATTCGAATGTTGGAAAAGACCTATGATTTTTCTAAGTTTTTCCTGTTCACCCGAAAACTTTGAAAAATATTAGGCACTAAGGCATTTGGACCACCACACTGTGCGGAGCCGCGCACTGACGCTGACGGATTGTTTTTATTCGACTGCAAGTTAACTTTTTTTTCATGATCGATTCGAAAAGTTCATTATTTAAAAAGCAATGAGAATTCGCAATCGAGTTTCTGATGTTTTTAGAACCCATAGAAGAGTGATGGTCAACAACAAGGATGGCCGTTGGTCGCGTGATGGCAAACAGGTACACTTGAATTTTTCGGTGTTTTTGATGCGCATAAATTGTATGTAGATTTGGTTAACTTTTTGAGACAAATGAGGTCTATTCCAACTTGTCCAATTCGAGTATTTAAACTGCGCAGAACCTTCTGTGAACTCTCTAATCAAAAAGTTGTCGACACGAGCGTGCGGATGTAATGTTCTGCGCAGTTAAAATATTCGAGTAGAACCTGAACCTCTGCCAGTTGGAACAGACCTATACTTATGTACAGACGAACCTGGCAAGTGCAACCTTATCTAAGTAGGTTTAATTTATTATTATTATCCCCATTTTCTGAGTTTTATACATAAACCTGTACTACAGTCAATCGAGGGTAGAAAATGGATTTCTATGCTTATCCATAATATATGCGCAACCTTGAACGACTATCGATTTGAAACTAGCTTATTCCATGAAGTTGCATGGTATGCATTGTATGCATGCTTACATCCTGGTTCGTATAATACCAGAGTCATCTTCTTCATAAAATAGTATTATACGGTTATTTTTCCAAGAAACGCACGTACAAATAATAATAGTGTAATGGTACGAGTAGATTATTAGAAATGCTGTCTATTAGAGATTATAAGAAAGAACGGTACCTATGGGTGACAGTGTGAGCGCTACTGGCTCCGATTTTGTAGATTTGAATATCCATCCGTATCAAAGATTCGACAGAGCATGTCATATTGAAAGGAAACCCAGCAGTGGCGACCATGCGCTTTTTACAATCGATTTCTGGAGGTCCTGCAATCCAAAAGTGTAACAATACAAAGCCCACGGAAGGGTATAAGATACAATATTCCATCTGCAGTCGACATTCATCTACATACTTACCTATATTTGCTACACATATAGATATTTTAACGTAGGCATTGCCAATGTCTACAGTGGTAGTGGTGAAGGTATATCACATTTCAATACAATCTACCAACCTGGCATTTGAGGTACTATTGTGGCCTTGGTGAGCCTCGTCAAGGGATATCCCTCTTTAGTGAACGCATTGATCTGAAATGAGGTGGAAACACTATATCGTACTTGTTCATAATAAATTTTACAAGCCCAGTCTCTCTCGATTCAGAATATTGTAAACTCCATAAAGCCTAATTGGAAAATAGGTGCCCAAGTATGTTTCTATAATCTACCTTCTGACATCTTTATTTTGAATCTACTATAGTAGACTAAGCTGCTGAATTAATATAAACATTATGTCACTATGTCCCACCCGAATTTTGAAGGAATCGTTCGGAAATAAAATTGGACCTCCGGAATAGATGCCTCGCTCTTTGTTGCTCACGCTGATTGGTAAAGTAGTGAAGACTCGGTTACCAATAACTAACTGCACATTGCTGATGTTCGCCAATACAGAGGGATCTTTGGCAACTAGCAGCAAGTGATTCCGTACACCTAGAAAAGGTAATTGAAATCGTGAATCTTATCTATTTCTTTATGTGTTTACATGATGTACTGAAAAAACACAAATCTACTATTCATCTGAACTATAATTGGTATGGTAAGTAATTGTATATATAGGTACTACCTTGCATGGGATGTTTTGACAGGCGTGTCGTATCAATGGTTGGTGAGACGGAGAACCCATACAAAAAGTCCGTAGTACTGATTCCTGATGCCACAATTTTGAACGGCGATTCTGGACTAGTTACACTGACAGTCCATTCCCCCGGATCAGGTTTCTAATCAGAATGACATTTAACTAATAATGTTGATTTCATAATACCAACGTATTTCAACTTAATAGATTTGGATCTATGAATCAGGGGGTTATAGGTCAAGGTGCTGTTTCTGGTTCACTGAATATACTGTGAATATATCCGGGATAGGTAAGGAACTTCAAGTACCCAGGCTAACTTACACTAACTTACACTTTAAGTAACTTACTACATCTCCTTTAACAAACTTAAATAACTTACATACGCCTCCCCGGGGTTAGTCGAATACGAGAGTCGTACGTTAACTTGATTATTGATATAAAGGCCCAAACTGAAGGTCTGTTCGGAAAATTGGCTGTGCAGGTAACATTCGAATACTTGCCTACTATGTGCATAGTTTATTTGTATAGTTTTTCAACATTACAAAAATATTGAAAAAAATATATAGGTACAATAAAAGCAGAAACAGTTTCTCTAGAGAATAGGTAGACCCTCGAGTATACAAAATAAAATAAAGTACCTAGGTAAATTCATGAAGAATGAACAAGTAACTGTGAATATAGTAATAGCAGAAGAATATCGGTTTAGTTACAAAAATAAAGGAATGAAAATACGAAATACATAACTTTATACTTGTCAAGAACATTGTGAATATTAGTGAATCTTAGGGCCGGTTTATCAATCACATTTGCAAGCCCGAAT
>JAEMON010000008.1:312768-326668 GCA_030264115.1 Lygus lineolaris | reverse complement strand
AACTTAAACATGATTTCGTCTCATTTGAAAGAGATAGGAGATTACATGTTGATAAAGGTAATGTTACCATGGAAATGTCCAACTCGCAGTGTCGCTCCTTATTTTTGCGGGATTTTCATGAAATTGTAGTGGTAGCATTGTTTTCCCTGACTAAATCTCTGACTAGCTAACTAGCTGCTACTTGGTGATTGATAAACGCATTCCAAACTCCGACTAGTTAAAATCTCTGATTATCGTTAATCAGTGACTAGCTATTTGGAGATTTAACTAGAGAATTGATAAACCGGCCCTTAGGGTCCCCATAATCATGATATAATTATGTACAACTGAATCTACGCTTGATAGCTGCTGCCAAAAAAGTGTACTATAGAATAGCCTCTTCTTTTGCTCCATTTTCAACCGTTCTAATATTTCTACTACTGAGAGGGTATCTGAGCCGAACCAAGGCTTTCTCTCGAAGAAGTGCGTACTCTTTCCACGGCATTCGAATATTGTAGCTGCACAGAACCTTCTGCGCAAGCTCTTGGGGAAAATATTCAACTCTCATATTTTCTGTCTGTTCCACCTGGACTACCAGGGCAAGTTGTATTCAGCCTGAATATTCTCACTTGCGCAGGGGAGGAGTGAATTCCAACTAAAATGTTCAGTTCGAAGATGTTCTAAAATGCTCAAGCCGAAGATCGAACTCCACTTTGAGCTTGAGAAACGACCTTCAGATTATTTGAATTGTATATTCCTGAACTGAATTTTATTTGAATTGCACCTATTAGTTGGAACAAACCTAATAATAGTGCTCACATGTAGTTCTAAAGAAGATGAAGTTAGAGAGGATTCGAGATCAGGATTACCAAATATTTCCCCACAATAATCTCCTCTACAAAACTCCTCCGGAGTCCTTATATGGAGCCTATACCTAGTCATTCTGAACTTCTTTCTTAGCCCCAGAAAGAGGTGTCCTTTCATAACTTCGAGTGACTCCACGCACTGATACTCATTGGCAGAGAGTACCAGGTCCTTGAAGCAGCAACCTGTAGTATATAAAACTTGTAACAGACTTTACAATACGTAGGTAACTTACCGGCACGGAAAGTATTTGAATGTTGGGCATGTCAAGAACTTTGACTATGTCTTTAGGTGGTCCTTTCGGCCCCGTGACGTTGATTTTCGTGTTGTGGCCCGTTGAAGTCAACGATAAATTCGTCAGACCGGGGTCCACGCTGATTTTGATGTCTTCGGAACCTGTTCCCGTGGGTGAGCCTTCGTGCTCCGTGACTATTCTGCGATTCTTCTCGAACTCCCTAGCCACTGCTTCTAATACCTGTACAATGGATTCACCAATACCAAGAACTATGAGACCCTTTATTGATATTTGTATGCCTCTTATATTGCTTCCGACTTTACCAAAGGAGTTAACACGTCAGGGAACTGAAATTATTTTTCCCAAATAAAAAATTTCCAGTCCTGGACAAATTTTGTATTTTTTTACTCAATTTTTTCGTCAATGATATCGCCAATGATTCTTATATATTATATAAGAATCTATAGTCTGATGTTACCTAATTTTATCACTTTACTTTTTTTCAAACTCGGTTGATCTAATTTGATTTTAAATGTTATCCTATATTGGATTTATTGAAGACGTACTGTGTTATAGGCGGGGTGGGGCAGATTGTGTTCCACATTGCAAAATAATGTAACTTGATAGCAGAGCGAAGGTCCCACACATAAATACCAGTATAATTCCAATCATAATAATTATTATGTATTATGATGGTAGTCCATGCATACCAGATGTTTAACCATCATAGTAACCCCTCACCTGGCCCCCTACCTATTTAATATCTATATTCCTTGCCTCTTTCTCAATCACATACCGCATGGAGCTCTTTTTGAAGTTGCATCGATGACCAGTCGCCAGTTTTGTCAGTAACCAATCTGGCCACTATTCCGGTACTGGCCGCTGCTATTTTATCAAAAGCATACTTCTGAGCGTTGTTGTCAGGCTTCTTACACTCTCCTGTCAGCAAAAAGTACACCTGAAATAAAAAAGCGTATGTTGGATATTTTTATGATTTACCATTTGTTATTCAGAACTAACTGAATAGAACTGAGTAGAACTAACTTACTCATAAAATACGATCTAATAATCCATAGGTACATCTCTCTATTTGTATAATATATTTTTAGTTTTTCAGTCCTCTGTTTACAATAATTGCTTGGAACTTACGCGTGGTTTTTTTCTTTGTATCATCCCGATTATTGTAGGCACCAGATTGTAATCCTTAGCGTAGGCATCGGTGAACAAAAATATGTGGCTGTCTTTCTCCGACAATTCTATGGCTTTGAGGAGACCAATGAGAGAATTCTCAGGACACTTCCCTCCACCAGAGACTCGGATAGCTGAGATGGTTTGAGCCATTTTTGAACGATCTCGAGTCACCAAATAATCCTCATGCGCTGGTACTGAAAACAGGAACAATAAATTCGCTCTGAAACTTAATGTCCTCAACTGAGATGAATTCTGTGCATTAGGCGGGGTTGACGAAAAAATTCAATATTGAAACCTTTGCACTTCAATTGACACCTTATCCAAGACATTTTTTATCTTCATTTGATTTGGAAAACGTTTCAATTTATATGGAAAAAGATGCATTTGTCTGGAAAAGGGTACCATTTGATTTGGTAAAATGCTATTATGTAGTGATACTATCACTTACTTTCATCATGTATCGGAACAAATATGAAGTTGCCGATGTGACTCCCTCGGTTATTCAACACCTCGTCCATGATGATCGAGACGTAGTATTTCACCTCGTTGAGCTCCGTGTTCATTGATGCCGTTGTGTCAACCACAAAAGCTAAAGAGATAGCTTCGGTTTCTTCAATCGAAGGCCTGGCTTTCACTGCTCTCGTGTGCCTGGATCGCTGATCAAATTCGTGTGGCCTTCCTTTATGAACTTCAAGGTATAAGTGTTCAAAATTCGATCGCTGTGAATCACTGTTACTGACATGAGCATGCTGAGAGAACGTGCCCTGTTGAGGAAGTTGTATCCTGATATTAGATAAACCTGGTTCCCCAGATCGCCTGTCGACCGGTATCAAAAACGCTTGGTGATTCCTGCGGTTGTCCTCGTAATTGACATTGCTATTTCCAATTTGAGGATAACGTGCATTTACTCTCACATTGGAGACCATCTCTTCCTGAACGTACCTAGGATTCACGGGAACGAGTGTCAGCGGTGACCTGTTTGCAGCGGACCTATTCAAATGAATGGTAGGATAATATACTCTAATATCGTCAGCAAAGGTTGGATTATAATTTCCCCCCATTCGCCTTTCTGCTGGTATCAAGAAGGCATGGTTGCGGTTATTTTCTGCTTGAGGGACAAGAGTATTCACTCTCACATTGGAGACCTGCGCCTCTTCGTTGTACCCGCGATTCACAGGAGGCATAAGCTGTGATCTGTCACGGCTCAACATATCCAAGTTTGAAGTCGGATACTGAACCCTGCGATCATTTGTTGGGATTAGAACCACATTGTCGTAAGAGAGAGGCGCTTGGCCAATCGGTCGCCTATTTTTCGTTTGATAACCATCACCAACTAAGAAAGTTGATGAATATCCACCCCTGCTGGGATGTCTGGGCCCTTCCTGAAGGCTTCGAGGATTCTCCCTAGGTAGTGGTAGAACGTTTCGATTGCCTGAACTACTCTGATCCCACTGATCATCGGTCTTTTGGCCAGCTTCTGGATTAACTCTGAGGTTGTACGTTCCTCCATTTCCAACGATCAAATGATTGAATCGATTATGGTTACGTCGCTCATTGTAAGGGATGGATTCGGATTCTCTTGGTTGAAATCTCACTTCATTCTTGCCACCCGCCTGAATCAGAGAATGTTCTGCCGAATCTCGGTTGTTCCACCCTGGCTTACCTGGTATCGTAGGTGCAACACGCCTAAGGTCAACGCCTCCTTGCCAATATCTATTCCCAGCATTGCTCTTTCCATCAGGTTTTTGAGATTTAGTTTTTGTATTTACACCACTAATAGGTATCTCGAAAATTCGATCAGGAGCAAAAGTAGCAGAACCTGATCCTACAGGCCTTTGATTAACCACAACTGGTGGATTCAATAATGAGACAGTTTCAATCGGTAATGGAGGAGGCTCTTCCGTTATTTCAAAGATTCTATGAGGTGCTAGAGTGGCTATGGTTTCTGTCCTAGGAGCTTCTGAAGGGTTCACATCTAAATAAAAACATTCAGATTTGTTATTTGAGTTTACTCGCATAAAGCAGATTCCTCCTTCTCCCCTTTTTGACGTAGGGTTTTTAGTTCTTTTGGCTGTCGTAGATTCCGTGGTTGTCGTAGAGAAAATTCGGTTCATTGTTGTGATAGGCTTAGAGGTCTGTCCCCCAACAGGATACACACCCACAGGAAAGAAACAATCGTCTGATACAGCATTATCATCCTTCATTAATTTGAAACAAACCTGGCCGGAATCACTTGTATAAGTGCTGGGCTCTCCGTGTGCCTTTTCAGTTCTCTTAGCTGTAGTACTCGAAGATTCAGTTGTTGTTGTTGCTGCTGCTGTTTTTGCTGTTGATGTCGTGAAAACACGCTTTATTGTTGTGGCAGGACTTGAAGTCTGTCCGCCAGCAGGATATATACCCATAGGAAAGAAGCATTCGTCTGATACAGTATTATCAGGCCTCATTAACTTGAAACAAATTTGCCCAGAATCACTCGTATTTGGACCAGGCACTAAGTAAGGCGGAACCGGGTTTACGGTTGTTGATGGCGAATTAGTAGTGATTCTCGCAGATGATGTCGTGGGCATGTCTGTAGTTAATATACTTGTTAATAACTGTGTTGTCGGACTCTTAGTAATTACAACTCTTTTGCTCGTAGTTCTTTGTTTAGGAGCAATAGTTGTTTTCACGTATGATCCCTTTTTTGTTGTTGCTTTCTTAATTTTTGTAGTTTGAGTTGTTTTAGTTGTTATTTTTGTGGTTTGCGTAGGCTTGGCTGTTATTTTCGTGGTTTGAGGAGTTTTTATTGTAATTTTAGAGGTTTGGGTAGGTTTGGATGTTTTTCTGTTTGTTGGAATGGGTTTCGTAGTTTTTGGTATTGTCGGAATCGATAACGTAGTTCTTTGAGTTTCTATGGTCGAAGTTGCAAGAGTTGATGATTGAACTGTGCTCTCCTGGGGACTAATTGGTATGGTTTCGAGTGTTGTCAGCAACGTGGTCGCGTGGGTATTAGTGTTTGATTCAAGTTTTAATGATGATATGGGAATAGTTGTAGTTTCAGTACCAGTGATCTTCAAAGAAGTTATTGTTTTGGATTCGGTTGTGAATTTTGATGAGGCAGACACATCACCGTTTTTAGTAGTAGTGCTAGATTCCACTGCATCAAACGGACTTGTATCAACTTCTGTAGTCACCAAAACAGCTTCTTCAGTTACTGCGTCCACTGGCGTTAATTCTGTTGATATGGTAGAACTTGGGGTGTTATCTCGGTCAATCATCTCTGGAGTACTACTGGAATCTGTACTAGCTGAATAGTTTGGACTTTTCGAGGACAGATCATCTGAGGATTGTTCAGTTGAAGGAAGCTCGCTAATAAAAGAACTGATTGTTTCAAGGATTGGTACAGCAGTACTAAGGACAATTTTGTTTTCACCGTCATAAGCAGATTTAATAGCCGGAGAAAACTCATGGTTTAGTTCTGTTGGAGATAAGCTGGCATCAGGAGATTGCTCAGGACTAAACTGAGTTGTTAAATCTTCGTCTTCTTCGTCATCCCCATCAAAATTGAAGTTAATATCCTTTTCAGTTTGAAATTCATAGTCATCGGGTTTTTCAAGTAACGCGAACACGTCATCATCACTGAGTTTGTCAAAATCAATGTCATCACTTCTTCGACTCCTCACAGATTTCAAGTGACTTTTATACACAGTAAAACTGAGGGACAACAATATGTACACCACCACTTTGTTCATGGTTTGTTGCATTTCACTAAATCGGAGAAACACGTATTATTTATGGGTCATGCTCTGCTAAATGTCCTATTTCATCATTGAACTGATAACAACAAGCTGAATTACCTATGGTTTTTTATTTGCTTTTGATGTTTGATTTTTTTTTTTTTTTAGATAATTAAGTATTTGTTTATAATTACATAGTATGAAAACCTGGGTAGGTAGGTATATCAAAATTTTGAAAGTTATAATTATAATGTGATATAAAGGTATATACGATGTATGAGCTAGGTATACATTATAATTAGCTAGGTATACATTATTGGAGGAAAAATTGGTTGTTTTTGCAGAGATTGACCCACATACCAACTCGTTTCACCAAAGGGAATATAGGAGTACCCGGAACATTCCACAAATGAGGTACTAAATTTAGCTTAATAAGGAAGAAGGGCGGATCTCGACGGTCCACGGTACAGGACGCACTGGACGTTAGCAGTCAACTGATAGAGCGTAATCTCTAGGAGATACCGCCAGTTTCCGCTTCACACCACACGCAGGTCCCGGTGAATTTTAGGTTGAGCCGTCGAGAATGATTGAAATAGGAGCACGATTACGGAGAATTGGAATAAACAAATTCTTTTCTTATTGGATTGTTTTTCTTTTCTTTTTATTTCTGTTTACCTATCCCTGAGAAACCCTGAGCAGATGCAATGGTCAAGCGTTGGATTCTTGTGTAAACTTCAGGATATAGATGTCTTATTGGGCTGTACTATGCTGTTCCATTTTGATGTAATTAACTAACAGCTGGTCAAACTATCGTATTATTATTACCGATATTATTTGGCAAAAGCTCTTTTTTTTTAAACTAAAACCGGATACGAGTTTAAACATCTGGTGCGAGGCTTCACACTACTTCCCTCACCCGTAAAAACCTGAAAAATTGCTATTTTTGAGGATTTTGGAACTTGTTTCTTCTTGTTAGAAAAGTAAATCCTGTGAATTTCATCAAAATCGTTAGAGCAGTTTGGGAGAAAAGCAAAAAAAAAAAATGGGCTGAAAACTACGTTTTTTCACCTATTTGGAATATTTTGTCCCCTTATAATTGACCTGGAGGGCTGAAATTCGTAGGGTCTCATCCTCATACATGTAGAAACCAATCCTCGAAATCAGATTTTTTTAAATCATTTTCGTGGGGGCCGCAATCGTGTTCATACACACATACGTACGTACATACGGGCTTACTTACACTCTTCCAAAACGTGGAGAAATTGATCGGAGATGTCGATTAGGACCAGTTAAAGGTGGTGTTTCAGAAATGGCATTTTCTGCTGATCGCAATACTTTCCATTCACCTTCAGGTGGGCTGAGGAAAGTAAAAATCCTTTAAAACGTCAAAACATACTATGTATGTACCAGCTAAACAAAAGGCAACGACCGACTCTCCGACGGCCGACCCTAAAAATGTTCTCGTGCGTCTATAATACGCCAATTATAGTCTCTAGTATTCGCAGCAATGCTATAACAGGAATATACAAAACGAACCAGTGGTATTTCTTTCAGCGTTTATTGGTAGGATTTTCAGATCTCGTAGGTATAGATACATAATGCCTACATATTGTGTATCTCTCACAACTAATTAGAGTTATAATGAAACCTGTTCTAATGATCATGACTTGCGGTAATTCAGGATTTATCAGACCTTTCAGCATCACGTTCAAAATCACAATTGAAAATATTATCTTTTGAGTAGGTACCTATAGAAAGCCATTAATATGTTGAACTGTATTCCAAGATCACCAGTGGTCGGTGTTGTCCAGTATTTCCTTATAAGTCCTGGCGTAAATAATTTTTCTGATCCAATCGTAATAGCACGACACCTGAGTGTAAACTCCAGGAAAGTGCGCGCGCGCACAGCCGACTCCCCAGCTGACGACCCCACACAGATAGTACCTCCCGTCAGACCGCTTGCAAGCCAAAGGCCCACCAGAGTCACCCTAAAAAAGAAAATTGATTACAAAATGATTCTTGGTACTGAAAAAAATTTAAATTTGTTTCCTATGAAAAGTTTAGCATGAAAATACGAGTATATCTATTATAAGGGAAGAAGTATAAGTACATAGAAAGAGACGCATCGACTCGAAATCAAGATTAGCCCATCATCAGTCAGCCAACGACCTGCATTACCAGATTGATTCCACACCATTCCCCTATCAAGCTTCATTTTCGATTGGATTTCCAAAAAACTGATTTCGAAGAAAAACAACGAGGAAAGGAAAGGTTGGCTGGACCTGAAGAGGAAATTACAATTTTTGTGATGATGGCAAATCAATTCCAAATTCACCATCATTCAGAACATTTTGAAGGTGTACCTGGCACGAATCTTTCCCTCCTCTTTCGTATCCGCTGCATAGTTGACAAGAATTGAGGAAGTGTCCATAGCCAGCTCGTTTATAGAATGCATCGCATGTGGGTTTGGGAATCAATGGCAGGGACACCACTTGGAGAACGTTCGGAAGCTTTCCGTTTTCTCTCAACCTCCCCCATCCCGTCACAACACCTTCCCCTGTGGAAACATATCCGATAACATTATTGTAAGATGACAGCAATTAGTCCGTATCACGAAGAAAGTGAAAACATGTACGTTGAAATGAAAATAATAAATGGTAAAATCGTTGAGTGTCGTCAACAGTCAGTATTTATGTTTGGAACATAAAGAGTACTAAAATAAGGATGGCGAATGAATGCTTTGCTACTACTCTGTCCTGCTTGTATTAATTTTACTGCTCAGTTTATATAATACTTACGTAGTTACCAATTTATCCACGACTTGAGCTGACCTGATACACCTAGTTACCTATAATGTGCTATTTTTTGTATGTCTGCTCAAGTAAATGAATATAACTGAATGAAACTAAATCATTAACGTTACAAGAATGACCATTAAAATATTTCGTCGTCCGTATATTTTTTTAGGGTACCTATCACATATTACATACCCTCTGTAAAACGATAAGACGGTTTGGGTATGCACAGTGGTGCTAACCATTTGCCGTCCAATTTGAGCGGAGGGCTGACTTGGACCAGGGCGATGTCATTGGTGAAATTTTCTTTGACGAATCCCTTCGTCACTATGTTGACTACCTGAGACCTCTGTTCGTAACCTGAAAAGGTAAACAATATACAACTATAGCCAATGGGCACCTATGTAGAACATACCACATTCATAGTCGTATTTATACCTATAACATAAATTACAAATAAGTAACTTTTATCTATTGGTCATCACCTTACATTTATTGTGGATCATAGGTGGAAGAAATGCAAACAAAGGAGGAGGTAGACTTTTTAGCTTGAAGCGTACGGTAACAGATATTAAGTAGGTGGGTATATTATTATTTCCAGAAAATACAGGAAATTTACAGAAAGAATATTAACATAGTATTATTTAGATACCTACCTATTAATTTATATTATATTGCAAAAACGGCCATAGTTTGTTAGAAAAATGGCATTGGAACTGGAAAAAAAAATTGAGAGGAAAAGTAAACGAGTCAGAAATAATTTCAGTGCAAAGGTTGACGTCGTGGAAAGTTGTTAAATAGCTCAATATACGTTTTTACTAGTCACGTACGTGTTTACTCAATCAATGTCACTAAGGGTGGACGGCACGACATATCTACCTACCTACTACTACTCATAAGTAGCTAGCCTATAACCCAACCAGAAACTTAACCATCGTATTGTAAAAAAACTATTGGAAATCTACAAAGCCGTTTGCGGCACAAACCGCCACAAACAAACAGTACTTACTAGAGTAATGGTTACGAGTATAAGATAATATTACAGAGTAGGTAGTTTCCACTTGTCCAATGTCATTTCTTTTAGATACCTATTATTTTGCATAGTTGCGAAGAGCTATACATACTCAACTTCAAATTTTCCAGAGTTCGATTTGGTTTTGAAAATGTTGAATCGGGTTTGGAACACGTCCAATTTGGTTTGGAAAGTGTCCAATTCAACATTGAAATGATATATAAAAATTATTGTCACCAAATACCTTCGGTGTACTGACCTTCGGTTTTGTAAATATCATAGTCTCCAGCAACGACAGAGAGTTGGGAAGTTTGAAGGCCTGCTATGCAGTGGGCAGCAGTCACGATCCAGTGTTTAGATAGAAGAGATCCTCCACAGACGTGACGGTTGACGAAACCCACCCTCAACTGAAGAGACACCTGCCAGGGAAATTCGCCTGAAAATTGCATTCAAATCCATTGATCTGCATCATGCCCAATTATGATCCGATTTTGATTAAAATGTTAGGGATTGTACGGGTTGGCCTCTGGACGATCTCCTATAAATTTCATCGCAGTCGGACCAATGGTAGCGTGTGCGCATGCGCAGAAATGAATTCTCTTAATTATCGGTTCCTTGAATCCTTACGAAACGATTTCGCTCGAATTCGAGGATCGTCCAAGATGATTGTGTATGAATTTAACATGTAAAAAAGTAAAAACAAAAATCTCGAAGAGCTTCTCAGAATGGAACCACCATTATGTTCTCAACTCAGTTTTCAACGTGGGTTGGAACTAAACTAGGAGTACAGACGTCCTGTTATCATCAATCTCTAAGAACTTTGAATCCCTTTACGTTAATGGAGTGAAAAACGAGAAGTTACGTTCTCTGAAAGTCCCTTGTCCGTGCACTCACCCCTCTTTGTGCTCTCACCCTCCTTTATACTCTTCTCTACTTTCCGAGATCTTATTATCTGGGACAGTTGTTGAGTCGGAAGTATGCATTGATAAACTGTGATTGGTGACACACTTATCTACATCCTGCATGGCTCCTTTCCTAACGCGTTTGTGCGAAAAACCCGAAATGTGCTGACGAAGCATGATGCTAAGATTCTGCCATCAGGCCCGTTATAAAATCTAGTTGAGGAGTCAACCGATTCTGTAAACCTTTCGCATCGCAATAATGTGTGTGAACTTCATACCAACCGGGCCAGTCCGATTGCCCAGATCTTCATACTCCGGTGCCTAAAGGTCTGTTTCAAGTAGAGGTTACAGGTAGTAAGTGCAATCCGAATATTTTAGCTGCGCACCACCCTTCAAAGATTTTGACAATAGTGTGCGCAGCTAAAATTCAATTGGAAATTCAAATTAAAAAAAAATCCAAATACCTCATACTCTGCGCGCACCTCTATGCTTTTAACCTCCACTATCGAAAAATGTTGTATAACGCATTTTTGGGACATATTTATACTTTTTGCTCCTCATATTTACGTAGAGTAGAACCTAGAATAAATTCGTAACCGAACTTTTGTGACACCTTTAAACATTTAACCTCGCTTATCGTAACATTTCGTAAAGCATTTTTGGGACATAGTTATCCTTTTTACATCTCATACAGAACCCCCTTACACCCCCCCCCCCCCCCCCCCCCCCCTCACCTTTTACAGTAGAACCTAGATAATTCGTAACGCAACTTTTGTGACACCTGTATACTTTTAATCTCGCTTATCGTAGAGCGTCGACTACAAAAAAATTCAAATTCAACTAAAATAAAATAAAATGAATCACACTCAATACCAGTACGACATCACCTCTAATATTAGACTTCATCTTACCTTTCCAGAAATGTTAACTTTCATCGTTACACTAATTCCTACCTGATTACAGGTAACTAAGCATTGTTGATGCACTTCCATCTGCAATTTTTACTACACTTACCTATAAATATTAATCCTCAACAAACTTCCTAAGTGTGGTTTGTATGGTACTCCTTTTAACAACCTGCTTCGTCTAGTGGACATTATTTTAATAGAGACAATCTTGAAGTGATGTAACGTTATTACTAGTCAATAGACCAATCAACTAAAGACGAATAACATGAAATGCCCGAGTCTTATCTTACTAGTAGGGAGTTCGGAGTTATTTTCGACCCTTCTCGTTGGTTTGCTACTCGCGGATATCGGTGTTATGAAGCAGGGAATGAGCCTGAATTTTAAAAGTCCCATTCATGCAGCATGAGTTGGTGAGCGAATTTTCAAAGAATAATTTTAACCGATTGTGTGGGTGATTCTTGTAGGAAATTTCACGCTGATTCCGAATATACCATATGTTCTTATGTTTAAGATGGTAATTCACACCAAAAAGCTCAAAAAACACGTTTTTGGCGATTTTTGAAACTAAATTTTCAAAATTTGACCCCTTGGAGTACTCCAAAAATTCTGGCCAACGAACTTGACCTTACTTTTGATATTATTGACATTTAAAAATTTTGTTTGGATTTTTTATCTCGATCCTTCGGGCAGATATGTCTGGAATGACACACATATAAACATATATTAACTGCGTAAGCAGTTTTATTTCTAGGTGTGACTCGAAAAAATGTGACGTGTTAGTGTCACGAAAAATGTCACGAAAAATGTAACGTTTTTATGCGACGATTATAATTCAATCCACAATATGAAAATGCATCACCGACACCTTACCTGGTAGAGCATTGTTCCCTCCGACAATACGATTTGAATCCTCATCAACGGAACCCCGTCGACCGCAAGGTACTTCGTAACCTATTTGACTAAACAGATTGACAGACACATTATAGGAAAATCAAAAATACATTACTTACTATATTAACCCTACATTTTTGTTTGTCAGCATGAATTTATATGAGTGGAGTAGTGACTAGTTGACTAGTGCATCGTTAAATGCAGATAAACGCTGTGGGCCACTTGATTTGGAAATTAAATTGAGGTTATTTGGGTATATGGAATGATCAGCGGTTTTAAAATACGAGTACGATTTGCGTTTGCTCATCTCTGGTCGGTAGGTACCTATACTAAAGCACGAAAAAGATGAACAAAAAATGTACCTATTTATTCATTCACATGTTCGAATTGGATGAATATTTATACTAATTTGTTAGTACCTATCACCTGGTATAGGTATAGACA
Organism: Lygus lineolaris; assembly: GCA_030264115.1. Classification (NCBI taxonomy): domain Eukaryota; kingdom Metazoa; phylum Arthropoda; class Insecta; order Hemiptera; family Miridae; genus Lygus; species Lygus lineolaris. The sequence goes on along the minus strand of JAEMON010000008.1, from coordinate 313,731 downwards.
TGGGGGTTATAAGGTGGTGTGGGTTGTATAGGAGTCGTCCAAAATCATCTGCCTCCATCGTGAGTTTCACCTTTTTTCACAACCGTAGTTAGGGGATGTTGTTGAGGGTGGATACAGTAAGGTTTTTGTAAACCTAGACTGCATCCCAGATTTCTTAAGATTGGTTAGTTACCATCGTCTCCGTCAGAAAAGAGATAACTTTTGTCGAAAATTAGTGCGTATGTTAAATCGGAAACTGATCTAGATTTCATTGAAAAAACACTATTCTAAGAAAACATCGAGGAATGTTTTAAATAGTAACTGTATACCTATGGTACCTACTAGCATACTTTTATAAGTTTCTCCCCTAAGAAAATGGATCCCCCCACTGGCTGATTTTTAAAGAAGCTTCCCTTTGCATACATTTTTTTTTTTTTTAATGGGCAAAGAAAATGAAAATGTGGGTAAACTATATAATCTTTTGTGCGACTGAAAAAGTGTATTATTTGTGTCTTCAGAAATTTAGATTTCTCTTCGCTAGTTGTCGAAATAGGTCGAGGTAGGTAAAACAGGGCGAAAGCTCTGCTGTTACTGAGGCGAAAGGACCTTCGCACCATAACAGGTCTCCTCACTGACCATTGCCCGTTGAGGTACCACCTCAAAAAAATTGGCAAGGCCAGGACAGCTGAATGTCGACTCTGCTGCAAAGAAGTCGAAACGGTAGAACACATACCTTGTGAGTTCCCTGCTGCAGCATCTACTAGATTCCTACATTTCGGTAAGGGTACTCTTGTCCCGGCCGATATTGTTCGGGAAACGCCCACGAAACTCCTTCACTTTGTGAAAGAAGAGGTCTTAAAACGGGTACTTAATTGAAATGGGAACCGTTTCACGATAAATCAACAATGGTCTAAGTGACAAAGGGCCTGCCCCGTCCCAAGGATTAAAAAAAGTTCCATTCATGCAGCATGAGTTAGTGAGCGA
>JAEMON010000008.1:287661-301575 GCA_030264115.1 Lygus lineolaris | reverse complement strand
CCTTTGATCGCATCTTCTAGAATGAGAAAGATACTTCATCAATCCAGCTGTGAAAATAGCAGAATGCGGAGAGTTCAAGTTTGTTTTGGGGGTTAGGCAGAGAATTTCAAAAGGCAATAGGATCTCTTTTTGAATTCGCATCCATCCCACTTAAAACTGATGGAATTTCGTACTGCGTTCTACTCGTCAAAAATAGTGAAGAAAATCTGGGTTCTCCATAGATGTGAAGGAGATTATTTGACATTCATTCTCGCCGTTAGCCATTTTTGGATTGCCAACTATGGGACATCCATCCGACCATTCCCTTTTTATCTTTTCCAGGTCATTTTCATCTGGTGGACTTAGGTGGTGAACGTCTCTCATCATGGCGGAAACAGAGGCCAGATCCTGTTTCGTCTATGACACAAAAGGATTTGTCTCAGTCCTAGACGAGATTCAAGTGTCAGAGTTCATGAAATCGAAGTCTACTCCTCCACCGCTCTCACTTCCTGGTAAGTAAAGTTGATCTTTAACGCACAGAGTTCAAGAGATTTCAAGCAACAAACTTGAACTTATTAATAACTCTGCCATGCTTGGTTTCTACTTGACTTGGGGCCGTTATGGCCCTTCACTTCTCTGTGAACTAGCATAATTTCTGTACGAGCCTTCGTCTTTGAACTTTGGTGTTTCTTCCTATAGTCGCGACTTCGGAAGGTAACTTGGTGACTGTTCCACTGGATGATTTGCGCATCTCGGACACACTGTATTGCTCATACTGCTCGACTGGGTTCCTTGACAAAGAGGCCCAGCGTTCTCACTACAAGTTGGATTGGCATCGTTACAACCTCAAACAAGCCATCGCCCAGAAAAAGACCGTGTCGGAAGAAAAGTTCTCCCAAATCGTTGGTATGTTATGATCTTATGATATTCTTCAGGAGACCTACGAGTACATACCTACTACCCCATGTTGCAAGTTAAGAGAGGAGTTAAGATTTGCCGCATCAACGACAAATAGGATTGCTTTTGTTGTTTCAGATGACGACATGTCAAGTATTTCTGGGTCAGAGACTGAAGATGAAACAGAAACTGACACTACGGATGTTGAGAATGCTAGAGAAGAAGAAAGGCTCAAGGTGATCCCATTCCCTAATCTTTGTGGTTTCTTAACACACTTAATTTCATTTTCAAGTGGCTTCCTATCAATCTCAGACATTTCTCGGAAAATGTATCTGTTCTTTCTAATTTTGTTTACTGATATCTCAGTGATGTTTTTCCAAAAAAAGATTGTATTCCCATCTACGTATTATATGTGAATCTGATTATGATACTGAAAAGTGACTTCTGTCTTCCAGCATTTGATAGCTCGCAGGTCTCGAGTCCTCTTCAGCAACTCTTGTGGTCAGGTCATTTCAGTCCACCGTTGCCTCCTCCTCAATAAAAAGGTATGTGGTACTTACTGTTAATCCCTCAGGCTAGTTTTTCTGAGTGTACTTGGTCAAGAATAATTTGATTTTTACTTTCAAAACATGAGGGAGTAAATATAATTGGAGGACATAGGCCAACTGTAGCTTGGTTTACTTTGGAATGAAAGGAAAATATCAACGCTCCAATTTTTGAAAGTATTGATATTTTCTAATAATATCGTATTGATACATTTCAAAACTTATTGTATCAATATACCCATAAATTTTGAAAAACTTACATCCCTATCGTGCTAAGAATACCTGAGAAGTAAATTAGCTGACGATTAGTCCTTCTTTCGTCACTCAATATCAATTTGCGATTCACAACTGTGTTTATGTAATTGTCTTAATTAAATCCTTATGAGGAGCAAATGGTTGGCTGTATAACGTTACATGTGGTCTCATTCGATCCTAAATATCGTCTACTAAGATTGTTAGAAAACCCATAGCTACTTACTCTACTGTTGAACGTCTAAGAACTTGGACGTTTTGAACATCTAGGATTTTCACCCCTTAAAGGTGACAGACAGCAAAGGGCAACAATAGATACCGATTCGGCCAAAATTATTTTATTTTGGTCCAGTCAGTTCAGGTTTACTTACCCCATAATTTTAACAGTAACATTGTCGCTAGAAATGAGTTTGCCACTACGATGATAATTACGAAGAAAATCCGCTTTTCAGGAGGAGGCAGCATCCGATGATCATTTAGTGAGTTTAATGAAGAAACTTCCGTACAGAACGACGTGGCTTGTGGTGATGATGGGTGGTGGCCATTTCGCTGCTGCGCTGTTCAAAGGTAGGAAGTTATCTGCTCCCTCACAAATATATCCTCTCTCAATGGCAATAAACCTTATCCGACGACTAAAACTGGGGTTTCATTATTATTATTTTAGTCTTTCGCCATCCTTTGTAGAGTCCAATAGTCTCAGAACACTAGATTGTTCACTCAGGTTGAGGTTTAAGATTACGAATGAACATCATAGGTACTTGAGTAAAATGTGCAATACCGGCCCTGATGGAAGAGCCACCTTCACAGAAAATGTATTGTTTACTGAAAGTACGGGCTCGGGCCTACGAAATTCATACATTTGAAATGTAACGTTTCAAAAATAAAAACCGGTATGTATCTCAATTTTTCGGTATTTTTGTCCCCATTTTCAAGGAGTCATCCGACAATTTATTATTAATGTCAGTGGGAGAATATTTTTACTCTTCACATACTGTAGGTATAGCAGGGTTTGTTTTTGCACCCTGTTGGGGGGGTAAACAAGGGCTTAGGCCTATCTTGTGATCATGTCCCTACCTATACACTATCTAAACTGTATGAAATCTTGGACTTGCCCCCAAAACAAGCCACAGATGAATGTGAGACTGTTTAAAAATTCAAAGCAATGAGTTAGTGCGGGAGTGTTTGGGGAAGAAGTGAGCTCTATACGAGATTTTCGATGGGGATACAGGTCGGGACAGTAAGGATTTGCTCAATTTCGACTGTCCGTTTACAACGTACCTAGTTACTGAGATTCCACTTAATGGCGTGGATTAACCTGCTAGTAAGGAATGAACATGAACAAACGAATAGCTTAACGAAAAAATACACCTTTTTATTATTACGCACTGTGAACAGTTTGTAAGTGGAAATCAACGGGAATCAAATCACAACATATTCAGTTTAACAATTTGATGAAAACTGCCAGACTCGGAATTTTCGTCTTCACCAAACATACTTATGGGAAGTTTTGATTGCGTGATGCAACATTTTAGCTTCAACATTCCATTTTCTGACGGGTTCAAGCAACACAAGGTAGAGATAGTCGGCTGCATAGTTACTTGCTTGTTGAATTTGTCAGGATTCAGCCAATAAAGGAAAAATACTTCAAACTGCTATCATCACTTTATTCCTTAGGTACGACGTTTTTAAACCTTCAACCCACAACGTCGTACCTAAGGAATAAAGTGATGATAGCAGTTTGAAGTATTTTTTCCCCTATTTGCTGGATCCTGACAAATTCAACAAACGGGTTCAAGCAACAGAACCATTTCAGAACGTACGTCATTGACTGTTTCGTTTCAAGGGTAGATTCTTCAAAGGTAGAAGGGAAGATTCTTCGGAGCGGTGTATCTAACGCGCCTTTGGTGATTGGTATTGGTTGACGGAACAGTTGAGTCTGTACTGTTTGAGTCTTGTGAGTCCTCAAGTTGCATCCTTTGTATGTCCAGCGTCAGTTTCTTGACTTTTTCCTTCTCCATTCGCTCCACCTCTTCTCTCCTTTTCAGACCTGAAAGACGCCAAATCAGGTTTTCTTTTTTTTTATCCATCATTTTTTGAAAGTTGGGACTCCCAACTTGGGAGTGAGACGAGATGATACCTAGTTTGCTTTCATGCGAGACATGTTTAGTTAACTTTTAATTGATTTCAAATTTTTTGACGTCACCGTTGCAAGGGATGGATACTCGGTGTGTATGATCCATATCTCTGTTGAAGCTACCTTATCACGATAGATTATCACTTGCAATGGGTGAAACTTTGCTAAATCCAGTTCGTTAATGACAAGGGCCGTAGTGAGGGAGCAGCAGCGTCGGATTACGAACAGAAAGTCATTTGGCCGTAAATGGGGAACTTGGAGAGGGCTTTCCAAAAAGGTGCTATATGATGGATATCCAGTGATTGAAACTTACCGAAAAGGGGTCTTGTAATGTTAACCTAACTGACGTCACTGACACCCCCCCCCCCCCCCCCCCCCCCACCTGCCTGGGTGGGTTCCTCAGCTCCCGAACCTAAACGACGTCACGCGCTACCTTTCAACCCGTTTTCTGGTCAAACCAGTCGTAATTTCAAGCTGAAAATTGGCACCAGGAGGTTTTGAAGGGCGGTGAATCAGATTTTGAGGTTCAAAATGCAAAATTCCTACCCATGCAAGTTCCCCATCTGACTTTAGTTTATTCAATTGTTCGACTTCACTAATGCAACCCTGGTAGCTCCTGGAAACTAAGGAAAAAATCGATATTGCGCTCGAACAATTTTTTTTTCCATGAATTATTAACACAAAAAATGATTTTGGGGGAAATTATCGGCCAACATGAAACCCACAGGTAACATTAAATTTTGTAAATGAACCTACTGAAGCGGTGCTTCATGGAGCTATATTGGTAGATACCTACTCGTAGAAGAAAATCAGAACACAAGAGTTGACTTACCTTTGACCAAATCAGAGTCATTTGGGACGTTGAGTCCCTTGCAGAGTGTCTTGTTCCCTTTTCTAACCAACATGACAAATGAATTGCTGCTCTCCGCCTCGTCAGGTTTCTGATTTTTGCCCATCATAGGGACCACTATGTCAAGCGAGGGGCGGATCGCTTCTTTGAGACGCTCTTGAACGTTGTCCGAGACCATTTTCTCCAGCTCTTGGAGGAAATCTTCTTCGTTTTCAGTCTCCTGAGGAATTCGAAGAATATATCTACAATGACTAATTTTCGTATTTTTTCTCTTTGTAAATACATACCTATTTTAGAGGCGATTAAGAATTACGATTTTCAGCCGATTATTTCATAAAAATAGGATTAATTTTTATATGTGACGTAGTTATATGGGCACTTGAGATTTTGGAGACAGCCAATCTTCTACATGGAAGAGCACCGCATTTTGATTCTTCTGCTACTACAGGCCTTTGAAGGCGCCACAGGCAAATACTGGAAGAATGTGAATTTTTCTATCCAGACTGAGTGCAGTTTTCGCAGTGTTGGTGTGTTTTCATAGTGAGTGTAGTGTTGATCTCTAGGGAGCTAGACCCTCCTCTCCCGCAACATTAATTTACTATAATAACGTATTACCTATGTGATAAGTTAGGCACTATATACAGCTTGCACTGTCCGACCAAATTTGGATGGCACATGCCCTAAAATTTGGTCATACAATTTCAAAAGTGAGTATAAACCTGTAAACGTAAATGTTCAACGAGGGAGAATTGATTTGAGTCCAGAGCCAACTAACTTTTTCAATTTCGAGTTCATCTTCCTCCTCATCTTCGTCTTCTTCATACAGCACGTCGTCGTCTTCTGGAGGAAATATCACTCCATAACCATCCCCACCTGTCGAACATTCAATCATATATAATTCAGGTATCCAGTTTAAATGTGTTGGATGTACATTATATCCACACATAGAACTAGTAGACTAGTCTTTGTAACTTGTAAGAGGTTATTGGTCATCAACAATCTGGCCAGTGACCGTTACCCATGGGTGTAATGTTGGTGGATTTTTTCCAAAAATCGTTTTTATCTTGATTACTGGATAACTGATGGAAAAACTCAAATTGTTCGGGAGCAATATCGATTTTTTTGTTTCCAAGAGCATAAGTTTGTTGCACTAATTACTAAACACCAATAATACCTTCCTACATGCCACAGCTTGGAAGTTTACTGCCAACATTACTTTCTGTTTAACTTATTCAACTAACTGGTTTTAGTACAGTTTCATCACCTTGCAAATTCACAATGTTCGAACTGTGCGCTCGATAAAGCAGCTTCAATCATAGTGTCTATCTCTTGCAACGATGACGTCATCAAAACTTATTAATTAACCCATTCAATGCGGGGAAAAAAGTGATGTTACGCCCCATCCTGAAAATTTTCATGACTCATTTCTTTTCATTTTTTTCAAATTTTCATGACAGAATTTTCATTTTCATGGGTGTCTCGCATATTGTTACTGAAGGACTGGCAACTGTGCGAGGCAGGTAAAGACGGAGAACCTAACGGTCCGAACGATTTGAAGGGGGGCGCCCTGCTTGTTAGACATGGCATCATGTGATGCCATCCGCACTGAGTGGGTTAAAAACTAAAACTATGCATAGCCTACCTCGCGCAAAAGCAAAATAGGTAAAATCTCATATCCCACCCAACTTTCGAATAGGATTTCGAAAAAATACAGGGATACCCTCATTAGCATGCGTAGTTAGGTACCAACAATCAAAATCGACAATTCGTGACAAATATAAATTACGGAGTCAACTCCCATCTGGGGGAACTGAGAGGTGAACATGACAACTTCGATTTTAATTCAACAACAACTAAAGAGAAACGAAAATCTCTCTACAGCAAACATTTTCAGATTCCCTGACTATTCTCAGTGGATGTTAACGTGTCTTGTATATCTGTCTAACAGACACTCTCTGTAAGGAACGCAGACAGACAATCAGCACTATAGATTATCACTAGACTGTGGCTCTTATAAATATTCTTCTATGATCAATTCTATGAATTGAGTTGCTTTTAACACCTTCGTTTTTGTAACTTTTAACTAATTTATAGTGATAGTAGATATTTAAAAAAGGCGATACAAGAAGCCCTTTCGGGCATGAAAAAGACAGCAGAAAATCAAGGGAGAATCATAATCACTCACCAGCTTCTTTTTTTATGTTGTACTCGTTGATGAGTTTTTCGTGAAGTGTACGTACAGCATTCAGTGCCTCCTGGTAGCCCGTGACAACTTTGACATCAGGACAATTTTTCTCAATGCAGTCGTCAACTTGAAACTGGGCATAAACTGGGAACCTAAACATTCAATGTGGTCGCTTTTCTTACAATTTTTATTCCTACAGGTGTGGCAGCAGCGTGTATAAGAACTAGACTCTTAAAATGCAAAAAATTACTCCTTGAATAAGAATATATATTATATATAGTTTTGAAGGAAACCATTTATTGGATTACTGAAAGAAGCAAGTTCTTGGATGTGCCTTACTTGTTTTCGCCGTTCCAATATGGGGAAGACTTTTTGGACCAATAATACAGTTGAAAATGAGTCAGAAAGTAGGGGAGTTTGGTTTTGACGTCTGAATGCGATAAAAATTTCCCGCACGTGTCCAGCAAAGTGCAGGCTAGTCGTATCCGGATTAGGCTGTCTGGTGGGTCCAGAGGTGAAGGGGCGGAGCGATTGAGGCTAACTCCAAACATGATCAGGGAGTATAGAACCTGTGTGAGCAAGATATCGTGATATAAGTGGTACCTACAAAAATGATGACACAGCCTCAGCTTTTTCTCATAATAAACCACTCGCAAAATTCTTACTAATCAGTAGCAAGTTCGTAATCAGAATGTGTGGTTAGAACCAGCTTGGTTGCGTGTACTAATTAATAGATTCAAGCTGGTTCGATACGTTTTGAAGATTCTAGCGGTTCCATTGTTATGAGTAAATCAAAGTGCTTAGAGATAGAGGGGGTTTAACAAGGATGGAGACGAAGAGCAAGGACTGCATTACGCTTGCCTCTTGGGTACAAAGACCTGGATAGCCAATGGGATTGTGATGTCTGCCAGTGCATTGATAAATAAATAGAGATAGCTTATTGATAGACTTTATCAAAATTCCGATTCGAATAAGTTTTGAAAACTTGCACTTGATTTATTAGATAATTTGTAAAAAAAAAAAAAAACGAACTTGCGATGTTCATTTATAATTATGTTCTGTAGATCAATTTAGGATATTAGATGGCAGTAGCTACTCCGACACGACTCCTCTCGACTCCAAAGAGATAGACGTTCAAAAGAGCGAAAAAAGCGCGCCTTTAGAATGTCGAAATGACAATCGCTCACAGGATCCGCCAGGCAGAAGTAATATCGCACCTCATCCAACACTGCCTGATAAGGTATCCATAGGCGCTAACGTCTTCACTAGTACAAAGACTCGCAGCCGCTCCTGGCCATTGGGTTGGGAAAGAAGGGTGGGCCGTAATATATTGAATGATCTACGGAACATAATTATAAATGAACATCACAAGTTCGTTTATTTACAAATTATTTTCCAACGATCAATTTAGGTTATTACACGGTAGACAAACTGACCCAGGGGCGGCTATGTATCCAGGACACGACGTCGAAAATTCAAAAAACCTCCCAGAATTTAATAGCATTCAACGTGACCCAAAAAACAGTCCTGGGTTCCCTTGTTCCAGACAGAAGCCTCCCGCTTCAATATTCCCTGGTCTCCACTGCCTGCATCACATTTCTCTCCCCCCCCCCCCCCCCCCCCCCCCCCCCCCCCCCTTTCTTTTTCCTAGGGAAAAATCATGTTCCGTAGGAACAGAAGGACAGGAGGAAAAGCATCCTTAAAGGAGGTTATGACCAACAGCCTGAAAACCTTACGATACATATTAGGAAAAAAGGTATGGCGTCACCCAACGCATACAACCGTGTAACGTGAATCATAAATAATACGTGTATGGCCAAGGGCACATAAATATGAACGATAAAATGGAACATGTATACGAAACGAGACAAGGGAACATATATATAATATATATAACGTATAAACGTTATGGCCCAAATGGCGTCAATAAAATTGAATCGTGACACAAATCACTGATATGTTAATGTATCCACGTACATAAAATAAGATAGCCAAAGGCAGTCAAATCGATGGCAATGAGACATGACACGTGATCACCATAAAATAGGTGATGACAAAAAAAAAACACGTGATCTCCACAAATAGGTGGTGCTCACCACAAAATAGGTGTTGTTATAGAAAATTAACCAATCTTTAAAATTCTCCGCCTACGGCAGTAAAGATTGACATGTATTGTCAATATGCCGTCGCAACATCATGAAATTGATGGTCAAAATTGAACCATCAGTAAATTGCCTCAAGGAAACATACAATAAATATAGGGCAGAACATTTTGAGAAATATAAATAATACTGAAGTAATCGAACCCATCTGAGATTCCCTTAAAATTCCAAGACTGGCACAAGGAATAGCATGCGTCGTAATATGGAAGCCAAACGTTTTGTAACGTAAGGCAGACAGAAGAAACAATTCTATGTAATAATATTTATGAACACGTGAGTAACTGCCAATAAAAATAGTAGTTGTTGTGTTGAGATAAGGTGCAATATTACTGCCGCCTGGCGGACCCTGTGCGGGATTGAGCCCGCGTTTTTTCACAATTCATAAGGCGCGCTTTTTGCGCTCTTTTGAATGTCTACTTATCTCTTTGGAGTCGAGAGGAGTAGTTTATCTCAGAGGAGCTACTACCATGTAGTATTCTAAATTGGCACTATTTCACTCAAATTCGAATATTTAAAAAAAACCAAACGGACGGTAGACCTACGGTCCTACAGTCAGATCATTTAATTACGATTAAATGATATCGTGACTTGACGCTCGTTCGTGACGTGACGCTCGCAAACCCCATCGTGACGTGGCGCTCATAACGTTCAGAAAACAAATGGAAACGTCCTGTTAATCATTATTAAATGATAAAACTAATATTTCTAAACTCCTTGGATTAAACATAGGAACTGGGTGCTTCTGACCCTGATTACATTACCAATTTACGGAATCATTTGTAATCAGAAATGATATTTTCTATTCTGCTTTTGAAAGATTCTAAAAAATTGGAAAAAAAGCTTTGAAAAAAAATTTGATTATTTTAATGATTTAAATTAATTTCTATCCGAAGTAATTGAGTCAAAATGGTTCAAAAACACTCCAAACTGTGATTAAATAATGACAGTTACTTTGAACACGTCGGTACTTTCGACGAGGCGATAGTTGTAGAGTTCGCCGAAATATTTAATCATGGACACTCTCCTTTGGTGCATTTTAGGGAGGTTCACTTCCATGCCTAGACGAATATCTTCCAAAACATGATCCACTACTTTCGTACCTGTGATCAAGAAAAAATGGAATTAGTAATATTCAAATTTTGATTATTAACACCTTGGGCAATAAGAGAGTGTACTATTACGGCTGACTGAAGTCCTTGTTAGCTACATACGTATTATTTTGCTTTCGCCCAGACATACTTCGTTAGTCTTCCTTCAGAGTATACCGAAGATTAAGGGCCGTATGCAAGAACTAACCTTTAAAAGGACCTTTAGTAAAAGGGTAGTCCCTTTAGATTAAAGGAGGTCTCCTTAAAAGCAGCTGTTATCATTAGTAAAGGGAGTTCTCTGCATCGGAACTTGAATAGAAGGATTCCTAAAGGCTCCGTTAAGGAGACCTTTTATTAAAGGTGCATTCCTGCATACAGGCCTAAGTAGTGACATCAATCCATAAATATGTAGTCATAGAACTATTGATCACATTCTCGTCAGATGGAGTCTCGGCAACGCCGAACTCCAAGACTTCTTGGATGAGTGACCTGCAGGATCTTCCTTCCAAGAAATTCCACACTCTTGTAGTACGGCGAACCTCTTTCAGCTCAAGAGGGAGAGGCAATAAGTAGCTTTTAGCGAAATAATCGGTTGCAATTCTTGGGAGCACAGCCGGTGACGTCTGTAATGCCTGATTGGTGAATCAGACGAGAGAAAAAAAACAACTTCAACATTTAGTATCGAGTGTCAAGCTATCGATACATTCCCTTACCAACAGACTCCTGGTGCTCAACCAGACCGGCTACTAAACTCGCCAAGGCAGGCACCCTATGGAATTTGATTTTCCAGGCTTTTGATAGAGTTTGCACTGCAAACTCAGCTGTAGCCTCGTCTTCCCAATCCAAACACCTGAAAGAACAAAAATTTCAAATAGGGAGATTTTCAACTACTCGTATTAAGGGGACAAGGGAGTGAGCCCAAAATATCATCAATAATGCCTAAATCTCGGCTGCCGAAGAGTTTATAGGAACTCTTACTATAACAATATTACTGCTTAGGACCAATAAGTTTACAAAGCGGACAGCCATAACACTCTGAAATACCATGACGTCATAACAAGCGGAATATTATTGAAGCATCATTTCAACCTGAAAATTGGATTTTCTTCTTCGCCCAACCAATTCAACCAAGCGTGACACTTGTTTCATTTTATGTCTGTCAAAAAAACGACCCAAGAAAAACCGACACTGGATTCATTTCATATAGATTTCCTATTACAACCAAACCGTTGCTACGGAAATGTATCTTCGCCATTTTCCATCGTACAAAAATCGTTCACCACTAATTGGAAAGCTCTTGATTTATCTGAAGAATTTGCACATCTCATGCTGCTAATTTCCCCCTCTATACACTCCTGACAAGCACTGGTATGTTGTAACAAAACACTGGCGTTTGGTTCAGATTTAGTTACCTACCTATTAAAAGCAAATGAAGCAAGCAAGCGGCAAGGGCATGAAAATGTTGGAAAGGTGTTAGGCGTGTTCCACGTTACTCCAATGTTTAGCCGCTAGGCTCAAGGCGACAGAAAAGCGGGGAACCTTCATGTGCCAAGCACTATCAAGGTATTATCAGTATTATCCATAACAAATCTACTTGACAATTACCATTTTCAATAGATATTCGTTATGTTATAACGATGGCTGCCTCATTCATTTTATAAAGCAACAACTAACCTCATTTGCTTGAGGACTTTCCGCTCGTTTTCTGGGTACATGAGGTCGCGAAGTACCAACTTCCTGACGAACTCGTGGAGAGGCGGTCGGGTCTTTTTGACGGCACAAGCTGTTTCTGGGGGGTTCACAAAATAGTACGCGTTCTCGATCATGTTTGTGTATCTGATGTCTAGAGCTGTGGCAGACTTGAGACGCATCATGTCTTCCAGGTAGACTTTCGTTCTCATGTGAGACTCAGGATTCCTACAAGAGACATAAAACAACACTGGAATAGTACGTAAGTACTAATAAAAACTACCTGAAGGATTAATTTCACGGATTCAAAGATAAACAAACCTGTACAGATATCTTCCACACGTCTCCAAAATATTGCAAGCCATTTCTATGTGGTGGTGGGTGAAGTCGTGAAGTAAGAGTTTAAGACAGAACAAGGCTTCAATGTTGGGGAACAAACCGAATTTCACCAGTTCCCCTATGTAGCGAGAAACTTTGATTTTCGACTCCAAATTGATCTGGTCTTTCTTCCTTAGGTGGTATTTGAAATCCTGCCGAGAAACATAATAATTTGAAAAGACCAGGCGCCATCCGCAGATAGTAGCACTTTATCAATTGCATTCCATAGCAGATTGTTTGAAAAATCGTCTCTCTGTTGTATTTTGTTTCCCATACTAGCAAAGGAGCATTTTCTTTTATTCAATGCAACATTAATGTGTATTGTACAACATCCAACAGAAAAAATTGCAGTTTAGTGACCAAACCGAAAATAGTAGGCAGTAAAGAGAGCAACAAAAAGTATGACTCCCACAACAAAACTATGACCTACCTGGTATTAAATCTAAAGGATTAGTTCCGCTAGTAATAAGAATACAATTGTTTACGTACCTTACTGGAGAATCCGTCGTGACTAGCAAGTGGAGTACAGGTGGCGAGCGCTTTCGATGTAAGGACATCATCATCAGGCCGTCGAGAGAGTACTCCCTCGACGGCCTGATGATGATGTCCTTACATCGAAAGCGCTCGCCACCTGTACTCGACTTGCTAGTCACGACGGATTGTCCAGTACGGTACGTAAACAATTGTATGACTCACCTGTTTAAGTAATCCAGTCAAAGCCGTCCCAATTTCCGGTATCACAGGATTCAATATGGCGACCAGTCGACCATAGAATGGAAGCAGGTCCAAACGAGTTCGAGACACGCTAAACAGGGCTTTGACCAATTTTCGCCGAGAAGTTTTTGTGTTGAGGAACACGACGAACTCAACTGCGGCATTGTCAATCATCTCACGGTTGACACAAGATGGCAGGTTGTTGAGAAAACTATCCAAGACCACTTTGGTGTTAGTGCTTGCTGGGTCATCAGGTTCGTCATTCCCAAGTGTCTCATCCTCTTTCTGCGGCTCATCAACCTTTTTTACAACAGAAATCTGACTGAAGCTTTCAAAGTTGAGCCCTGAACCTACCTTACTGGCATTGTAAAACATTATTAAAATGTGTTTTTTATATCAGTAGTCCAACTGAGCGTTACCCACGGACCTGATGCTGATGGGTCTTTCCCTAAAATCGTTTTTCATGTTGATAACTGATGAGAAATATTAAATTGTTTGGGCTCAATATCAAATTTTTCCTTGATTTCTGAGAGCTACCTATGTTGCACTACTCATGTCACTCCATGAACAGCTTCTTCCAGCTTGGAAGTTTGCTGCTAACGTGACCCACCGCTCCCTTGCGACAACCCTTGCTATTACCCAGTTTTAGCTTAGCACAGCTTCACCCCCTTGCAAGTGGTAATGAATAAATGGTGCGCTTGATATGGTAGTTTTACCGGAGTCATGGATCATATACACCAAGTATCCCTTGCAACGATGACATCATCAAATGTTGTGAAATCACTATGAGTTTGTTATGTAGAATATGGAAACATAAATGTTGGTTTTTAACACCTTCAGCGCAGGAAAAGCCAAATGGCTCTAAGTGAGGCAACTGTGCTGACAATATTGGAGCCGTACGGGAAATAACGTGGGAGCCTGAGGGCGACTAATGACTACTGTCGTCCCTATGAAGGCTCATGTTTTGTGGAGCTAAATGGATATATATGGATATGTACAGCGGCGTCCTCTGCTCTAGATTTTTCGGAAAGTGAACAAACC
>JAEMON010000007.1:33907419-33919090 GCA_030264115.1 Lygus lineolaris | reverse complement strand
GCTTTTGAGCTAATGGCATGAGCGTGCAAACCCATCTTTACTCTGGGCTTTTGGGCACGGAAGATACTCTGGCCATCCTAGCCTCCTAGATTCTTTGTAGAGTGGGACCAAAAATGACAAAATTTCTAACGAAACTCTGGAAATTGCTCATTTTACGGATTAAAATATAAGTGAACTCCTGAGCTCCTCCCACTCCTACAATCCCACACACGAGCTGTGTGTAAGCCAAAAAATTTAAATTTGAAAACAACTGCTCGTAATTTTTCACTTCATCCCAAAGTTTCCCGCACGCCTATCTATCCGAAAGTGTTGATACCTGACAATAATTTTGTTATAACATTGTAAAATATACCTCTACCTTGGGAAAAATATACACTGGTATACTAATAAATACTGAATTTCATGAATGAATGATACAACTCTCCGATAATAATAATTACAAGAAGGTACCTCATTGTCGCCAAGATATGATTGTGAACCTCGCGGTAAGTGGGTATTTTATGTCAATAGGATCTTTGTAGATGGGCGATCTATACAGAAAATAATAAACCGTTGTGTAATAATTTGCAGCGTTTTTTTATAATTCGCCTATTAGGTAACTCATGCTGCATTACTTCCTAGTTGTTCATAATCAATGAAGTATTGTTGGATTTTTCACAATCAGTTCACGCCTCCATGTAGCTAACAAAGTAATCCTAACTACATGTAGGAGGTAGGTAGGTAGGTACCTATTTCTGAACTGCTATGATACGTACCTACTTGATGGTCGCTACACTCAAGAAACTACCAGGGTTCCATTAATTGACTCCGCGGGAACCACAATCCGTTCAATAACCTGGGGGAGTGCTATTATTTAACGTGGAGAGTGAAATTTCTATTTTCGGAATGCTGATGTTTAATGTAAGAGCATTCCAAACAAGGTGTCTGAACTAGAAAGTAAATCGAAACAGATGTTTGGTTAAAGCTTTACTTTTCACTTAAAACTAAACATAATAACACTCTGCTAATAATGAAGAGGCTACTATTAATTAAGTTGGCTATTAACTAGGCGTAATAATTAACTAGGCTACTTATATCCATTAATTTGACATCTTGGCATTTAAGTTATTGCGAGAAATGAAAATAACTACCTACTCGTAACAATCAGATCAAACCTATATTTTTCATCATCATATAAAATATTGTTACAATAATAATTTATTCGTGTAATTTCAAATGTTTTCAAGCTTGAGTACGATTGAACCTTCGTTCTGCGAAATAACACTTAGGGAGTTGCTGAATACCAACGGAGATTTCGTCTGAGAGGTGGGAAGCACACGCTTGCTCTTGAGCAGAGTGACCAATCCAATTTTCGTTTGAAGCAAGCCGAACCTCATACCTAGAAAACAAAGTTCATAGAAATATCGGGTGCGGGAATTCACATTGCTATTTAGAGGTAGATACTTACCTTGGGTAGGTACCACCTTTAAAACACGAAAAATGCATACTTATTTATAAATAGGGCTAGGACTTCCACGTTACCCACTAAAAAGTCGAAATATGAACATATTATGTATGTATTATGTACTTATTATTGGGAAAATATGGACCTTAAATAGAAAAATATGTAAGTGACATTATATTAACATTTCCCAGTCAAATCAATTTTTTCCCCAACCAAATTAGTTTTTTCCCAGTAAAATTAATTTTTTTCCAACCAAATTTAGTTTTTTCCCAATAAAGTTTAGTTTTTTCTCATATAAATTCAAGGTAGTTCCTATCATAAGGGCTGCTTAACACCCTGAATTGTATTGGGGAAAAACTAAATTTGAATTTGAATTTGTTTGAGAAAAAATCAAATTTGACTCGAAAAATTAAATTTGGTTGGGGAAAAAATTAATTTGACTGGGAAATGCGTATGGGTCCTGGGAATGCGAGTTGGTAAATTGTATGCGTTGAAACAGTGCTTGTTAAAGACAAATTATTCAATAAAATTATTCACAACGATGAACCCTTTTGACAGTGAACTGAATAAAAAATTAATGTAAAACAGTAGGACACCTGTGGATCACACCCAAAACCCCGAATCATAAAAATTGGAAGAATGTGAATCACACAAGCATTCAGCAGCTCGAAACCAGCATGAGCTATTCCGTGAATCACAAAATCCGCGATGGAACAAAAAGTCAAAAATATGTAACGAAACATGAACGTCATTATGATCAAGATATATTTAAAATATGTAAATTAACCCAAATTATGTAAAAATAATGTAACTACAAAATGGTTTACATATCGACTGGAAATCTTCCAAAACATATAGAACTTGAAACCAATTGACGATATCAGGTTCCTGAAGAGAATGGCGGTCGTCCTTGCGGATAAGTGGTCTCGGCCCTATTCGCAAATAAAGGGTGAAGACCCAATTTTCGGTAATCAGGACAGTAAACCTCCGGCTCAGAGGAACAAGGAAACAGATTCGTAGCCTGTGCTTACAACTCATGAGAGAGTAGGCAACAGCTGGTGGACCTCTACGAGATCCTTAAGTCCTAATGGAGAACTCAAATCAAATTTCAAAACTCCCCGAATGACTGAGATTTTGATTGTTTGAATGTCTTTACAATAATTTATTGATCAATCAAGTAGAACAAAACAATTAGTAAACTAAACTAGATCCACTCGAGGAAAAAAAATTGAAGATATCAGGTGCCAAGAAGTCCTATTTGTAAATACATGGAAGTCACAGCCGTATTTAGAAGGTTAATTGATAATTTTATTAAGGTAAATAATAGGTAGGTATCTAAGACTCTAGTTACCTACTAACAATAATACCATCTGCAAGTGTAAGGGACAGACCGAAGATAGCAATTGAAAATGGAATGCGTTGGACTTCACTGTAGCGTACTGAACATACATAGATCTATAACGTGATTATTATCTCTCCAATGCCCCCTGAGGAGTATCAGGTAACAGCGTCGAACTACATAGATTGTAATCTGGAGGAAGGTAGGTAGGTACCTACCTCAATACCTCTTCACTACCTACCTCACAACAGAAGGTAAAGGAAATCATGTATTCGCGCAAGAAATTACAAAAAAAATTTGTTTTCCAAAATCGAAATTTCCTTGCTTCTTACGTTTCAGAGCTTTCTGAACAATTTTGGTTCCGTGTCTGTCTGTCTGTGGTCAATTCCTCGTGGTACATGAAGTTATGGTCCGATTTTGATGAATTTACAGGAGCTGTGTGGGTTAGGCTTGGTGTGGTCCCATATTAATTTCATCGCCGTCTGACAACTAGTAGCGCGAACGCATGCGCAAACGTGAATGGGGAATTATCGTGTATATGAGAAAATCAAATTTTCTCTGTTCTCTCTATTGTCATTTGGAATAAAAAACACTGTCAATACGAAGAAAATAATAGTTTATCATTCTGGTGTGGAGAAAACTTGGAATAAAATCTCAGCTGTTTGAATAACAGGCGGCATTCCGAGGGCCCTTGAGAAACCCTTTCCTACGTCACACTAAAAGAACAACCGAAGAAGAATGTGCTAAAATTGCATTGGGAGCAGTGGAAAAAGAATTGTTTTAAATAATTGATTAATAATAATTAATATTTAATTAATTCAATCAACTATTTAATTAAGTTCATTTTATTCTCACTAATAAGGAGCTCAAAAAGTGTTGTTTTTTGAGAGTTATTGTTTTTTGTTTTGACATCTTCGTTGGGTTTGACCAATGACAGTCGACACACTTTTCAACGTCACTTTCCCGCCGTAGGACTATAATGAAAATTTCAATGAATTTTCTAAAATTGCAGATACACTATTTTAGAACTGACACTGCAGTTTCTCAGTTCCCATAATGGACCCATTTTGATCAAATTTTGAGGGAATTTAGGGCATGACTCCAAGATGATTACCTATGAATTTTGTAGCAATTGGAACAGCAATAGTTACTGCGCATGCGCTAACTTTAAATTTGTTGTCATAGCACTAGGTATAACTTGGAACTAATGGAACAATTTCGGAGACATTTTCAGGGAACAGCTAAGGGTTAGCTCCTAGACGGCCCCTTATCAAATTCATCGCCCTTTGATATCTAGTAGCGTGTGCGCACGGGAAATTTTCCGAAACTAAAGTTGTTCCCGTTCCTAATGAACCGATTGTGCTCGAATTCCGAGGGTAGTTGGGTTCTCCAATATGATTACCTTTGAATTCTATAACAATTGGATCAGAAAATAGCTACTGCATACTCGCAAACTCGAAATTATTTGTTATCAGGCATAACTCCGGAACTATTTTACCAGTTTCGCTGACATTTTTCGTAAACTGATTCTACCTATACGTCCAGGTTACAAACGTGTTAATGCTATACTGCTCACCCAAGTTGGCAGATTTTTCTTATTTCCCACGATCCCCCCGTTCATCGACCCTATAATAATTACTTATGAATCTTACCTATACAGTTCCTCGGCCCTTCGCCGAACGGAATGAAGGTAAAGGGCGTGATGGAGGACTTGTTGGTGTCTGAGAACCTGTCTGGGTCGAACCTCTCAGGGTCGGGAAAGTACTGGGGGTCGTGGTGCAGTGAGTAGACCGGGATGAGCACTCGGATTCCCTCCTCGATTACGTATTTGGTCCCCGGAACAGCGTAAGGTTTTGTGCACACCCGAGTGAGTGTGTGGAGAGTCGGGTACTTCCTGATCGTTTCTGAAATAGAATAGTTGGAATATTACATTGTTGTAAAATGTTCACAATACGTCGACATAGGATGAAACTAAATTTTGAGATTCCTACGATACCCATTAATCTCGATAGGTAACGTGTAAGTAAAACAATTAGTAGGTATTTACTTATGTAGGTACTTAGGTTGAGGACCTTTTTGATGTGTACAGTAACACTTTCCGTTTCTATACATACAGGATGTACCTACAAGAGCAGTCGCGAGCCACTCATATATTTTTGAAACTATCGTACTTTCTTGGGCCCAAAACAAATATACTTTACAAACTCTGATTGGTTTGCAAGCGCAGGGTGCACTCTCCCAACAAATTTGTTTTTTCTTTGTTGGTTCCGGGACAAAAGCCTCAATTTTTGACATTCTGAGGTGGACACGTTAGACTCTCACAATTTTCTGTACAGAGTTTGGTGAATGTCATGCTCATGATCATGATACGCACGTCAATGTAGTGAACACTGGTGTCTACTGCATAGATGAGCACACAAAACGTTAAACCACCCCCTTTCCTACGCTACAACATTTTATAGCTATATAAATTCAGTGACACCTGCATTGTTGTCACAAAACACTACCTACGTTCAAAGATTGGTCGGGATCCGAATTTCGTCCATAGAGAAATTTGCTAAACTTTGAAATGCCCCCCTCCCTCCTCCCTGATCATTCTAAAGATAAATCATTTTCTTAGTAATTATCTATTACAGCAGCTTCTCTATATGAAGCTGAAAACGTACCGTTTATGACCTGATCGAGATAAGGCATTTCGTGTAAGGCTTGGTAGTTGAGACCGCCGAATTTACTGGTGACTTCTTCAATTTCTCTACGGACTTTATCTTGAATCACTTGATGGTATGCCAATTCGTAGAGGGCGTAACTCTGTACTGATGATGACGTCTCGAAACCGGCAATGAAAAACACGAAGCATTGCGCTGTTATCATGCCGAGGTCCATTTCTGTAGAATTAGAATAACAAAAAATCATAGTCGGAAATAAAATATTTAATGTAGGTACCTAAATAGAAGAAGAGTGAGATATTTAATTGTGAATGCGCAGAAGAAACGCACGAGGAAGAAACTTGAAGGTGATCCACCACATCGTTGTAATCTGATCAATGAATCATCTTCAATCGCACACACGTTGTGATCATCATTCATCGACTTCTCATGATCTGTTGGTCCGATTCTGCTCAAATTTGCGTCACCTAAGTACTAGGCATTTCCTAACAGTTCAATGATATAAATGGAGAAGGCTAGGGTGGGAAGTTCAGCATTATACAAACCGTTTCGCACAATAATATTGTAATATTAGTACCATAGCAAACAAACTAAATGAAAAGCCGAAGCAAAAAAATCTGAAAGAAAAATCGTGTGAAGTCAATTTGTCAATCTTTTGTCGACTATTTATTGATAAGAGTGTGCGCTGGAGGTTCTGGGTAGTTAAAGATATATTCGAGTTGAACCTGCGATTTACTAACCTCTTTCTATCATCTTACCGGCATTTCGTTAGGCACATGATTGTGAAACACTTCCAGTTTTCGAAAAATGAGTTATTGCAAAACTGTAAGATTATCGCGAAAATGCTAGTCATTCACTACCGCATTTTTAGCATCTGTCTGGCATTTAGAGAAACGTCGATTTTTTAACGTAACTTTTTAGGTACCTACAAGAATAAATGTATTCCCTCAGTTCGGGTACCAGAAGGAAGAGGTGGTTTTGATTTCCAATAGCTGCTCAATCCCCTATCTGAGGAACTCCACCTCTATCTTCCAAACCCAGGGATCGAATAATCTTCATCGTTCCCTTCAGTCGACGGGACACGTCTCTGATTATCGATACTACCTAACCTGGGTCCTGGCTTTCACCCAACTCAACACATGGGTGTGTGGCCTGCTCCATATTCGGCTCGAGTGCTGGAGTCTTTTAAAGGAAAACCGTATAACCGTGCTGCTCTGCCATAATTTTCGTGCTTCTGTCCAGCAGCTGTCTGACGTTATTGATTCATAATCATATTCGAGTTTCTGACCAATTCCTAACAAGTGATCAAAACATGATTACGCAACACACAAAAGTGAATCACTACAAAACTGCTAAATTACCACCACATTTTTTTTGACATTATGGATAGGTGTGGGGTCCATCTGTGAAAATGTTACGCGAAAAAAATGCGACGTTTATTATTTCGGTCGATTTTCACGTACAACCAACCCGTTGGTAGGGAAATGCAACTTCCGCAATTTTCATCGCACAGAAATCTTTTGCCACTCGTTGAAAAGTTCTCGATTTATGTGAAAAACGCACACATCCCAAGCAACCAATTTCCCCCTCCTTACGCACCTGGCTACATTACCAAACTAATTTGATCATACTGTAAACAGAATTTTCGTTTGGTAGAAACAAGAATGCATGCATAGGTTTCTATAAACGATTTCCAACACGACCGAATAGCGCTGTTAAAACTAGGAAATACGTGATACTAGCGCTCCTTGTTTCCAACCAACAACAAAAAGGTAATCCAACACAAACCAATCCGTAACTAATGTAATTCCGATAGTTTTCACTCCACGAAAATTGTTCACCACTCGTTGGAATCGGCTGATTTTATAGCAAGTTTTTATGTTACAACAAATTAAAACTAATTTATTCAGAGTTGTTGCATTGAAATTTGTTGGGTTGAAAGTAATACATATCCATGATCTATTGTTTTTCCCATCAAGGGAGAATTTTTTTCACAGAAAGGACGCAGATTTTGATGGTTTTTAGGTGGATTTTGATGGTACTAAAACAATTATTCTTCCAGGCAAACACAACTTTCGGACCATGCCAATGATCAAAAAACGTGAATTTTCTGTAAGAAATTTTTTTGCCAACTTCGTCTTTTTCTTTACCTACAAGCATTTAACTTCTTATCTTTTGTGTAAAATAGTCACTATGATATGGGATGAAGATCTTAGCTAGGTACCTATGAAATATTTCAATGAAATAATCACGTCGGTCCCCGACCTCACAATATAGGTAGGTGCCTAATTATTTTCCTATACCTAATTACCTACCAATTTTCTCTTGAGCCTCCCCGTCTTGAGAGTGGTCGTTTTCAATATTGCTGTCTTTCTGTCGATCAACGTACAAATGTCCCTGGTTTTTCAGCTCGATGAGGAGATCGAGAAAATCATTTCGTCGGACGTTGTTTTTCTCACGATATTCGATAGTCTGGCCGATACCCGACATGAACATTTTTTCCGTCCCTTTGGATGTCCTAAGAAAAGAAAATGAATCTTTATTAGAATATGAGGACTTCCTAGAATTTTTACAATATTTTACTGTTAGATCGGTAAATAAAATTGCTCAGAAGGGTAATAATATTGAAGTAAACCCTATTCTCTTTGTATTTATCATTAGGTAGGCAAGTGGTACCTAATAGAAACGATTGACTTGGCTGACCAAAGTTGGTTGACGTAGGTACTCATATTCTCCATGGTTTCGAATAAACGATTTGTACTAACTAAGGATTTGAGGAGAAACAAAGATCCAATCCTCCCTAAACTTCCTCATTGGCTCAAATGTGGACGATTTGAAACGAGGTATCTCCTAATTTTGACTAATGTGAAGATATCAAATTATTTTCATACGATTGCCCATCTATATCAGTAAGGGCCGAGAAAAACGAATTTTCTCTCATCTGGAAAACTTCCTCTCCGATTTAAATTTGACCAACTATCATGATGCTGGGGTACTAGAGAGCCAAGAAACCCAGTTTCTGCTTCCCTTCATCCCTGAAACTCCCCCTCCGACTCATATTTGAAAAAATCTTGCATAGCCTAGAATCTGAATTACAGTATGTAATTCAAATATTTTCAACCACCATTTTTCAATTCTGGATGACCCCTGTGCCCGTGGGAAGAGAACAAATAGCACAGAGAAGTTTTGGGATAATAATATTAGAGTCAATCGTATATCATATTATGTTCAGATGTGAAAATTCTAATGATTCTGATCCGTTCACAGACAGACATAACTGCTCACAACGCATGGAAGATTTAATTTTTTTTCTCCATTAGTCGAAAATACTATTACATATATAGCCAGTGCCTTTCATCAAAAAACAGTTTTGTTGTCAGCTGTTGTAGTTGGTGAAAGACAATTTCGCTATATAGAGATAACCTCGTAAAATGAAGTCGAAATGTCTTTAACCTCTTTTCAATTAGTGAAATTAAATTCAAAATGTCCCGCGTTTCCTCAATCAGAGCATTCGATTATTACTAACCTCGATAATTTCAAGTAGTTTCGTAGGTTCGGTGCCAAACTGTAGATCAACTCGATGAGTCTTCCTTTCAGGTTACGTTGGAATAAACGCATTCCGATTTTCCTGAAGGGCTCGTCCGGGTTGTTGAGACTGTCGATTTCAAGGCCGAACGCGCAAGAGCCGATTATGTCGGTGGTAAACCTGGCAATGGTGTCCTGGTACGTTAAATATTTGAATTAATATTATTTCTCATTACATAATCTCTCTTCCTCCTCAACTACATACTGTAGAAATTCCATTATCCGTGTCACTCTCATAACCAGGTTTTTTTTTCGCCTCACTCATAACCGAGATTTTGACAAGAAAAAACCGACTGAGAGTGACTCGGCCGAAATGGAGGAATCGTGTTGGTCTGCTTCGCCTTTCTGCCCCCACTCAGCAGAAAATGACAACAAATTTCCAGAAATTCCAACTGGGGTTCCAATAATTTAACAACATTGTTAACGAATAGTAGGTTCGTGTTATACTGAGCCAAATCCAAATGGCACGATTATTTCATTTCGACTGGCTATTAATTATTAACTTATTTAACTTAGTTTATTTAACATTCCGACTATCGGGGTTTTCCAATTATCCGTGGTGGGGATATTTTCGGGTTTTTTTTATTTTCGTTACGATTATAATTTTATTAGTCTAACTATAACCGTTTGTTATACTGAGCCAAGTGCAAATTGCACGATTATTTAACTTGATATAGCTTGATTCATTTAATATTCCAATTATCGTGGTTTTCCAATTATCCGTGGTGGGGATATTTTAGACTTTTTAAATTTCATAGATTTTTTACTTTTGTTACGATTCTAATATTTATTTATCTAACTATAACCATAATAATTTTCGAGCTGAGGCGTGTCCAAACAACTCCCACTTTTCACCCCTAAGAGATGACTTTCAGTAGCTAACGGTAACCTTCGACGCACAACTGGTGAATACCTAGAGTGGAATGAACTGATTCTAAAGTCCACAACTGGGCCCCAACCAAAACCAAGTAATTCCTGTTTTCCTCCTTATGATACTTTTACTGACCTTTATATCCACCACCCCTTCGTTCTTCATAGAATCTTCGTTTAATTTGCGTTCCAAGCGTTGAGCGCATTCTACGAATAGGCTGTACATCAGTTTTAACTTGCCAGACGTGAAAGTAGGCGTGAGCTTGACTCGGAGAGCTCTCCATTTCGTGCCTTCCAGCGCGAACAAGTGTTGCGTCAGAGGACTGTCTTTAGAAGGGATCTCGACACCGCGATTCCTGTTTGCAATCCCAAAAAACTATGTACCCATATTGCATTTTAGCCTACAGCAAGTTTACCTACAGAATAATATAATTATTTCAGATTTTGCTTCTGAGTCTACCAAAACTGGAAGCACTGTTGGGAGTGACTTTTACAATTTCTCTTTATCCACTAGATCTCTACTGTAGTCCATCTAGTATGTCACCTCATTTCACATACTGTATGCCTGCCTATTTTAATACCTACCATCAATGTTAGATTTCGAACTTTTACTGATGTATTGATTTTACGAGTAGGTATTTATCTCGTATTCATTCTCGGGTTTGTCCCGTAAATAATCAAATGAAAATTCAATTCGAAATTCCAAATCGCACCTCACGTTTTATATACCTACTCAAACACGTTTCGTACCACGCATGTCGGACAGTGTTAGTCCCTGCAATCCTACCCGTGGGATATCCTTGGCATGAAGCATAACTTACTCAATTATTGCCATCCAATTTTGATGCAAATTTTCAAGAGATGTTTGGGTTAGACCCTAGAGTTTACCAACGATAATAATAAAATTTTCACCCAACTGCGGGGAGTCTAACTTTCGGAAGTAGCGAAGTATTTATTTACTATAGTTTTTTTAATAACACTTTTGCATTTAGAAGAAAAGCCTTCATTTTTAGCAAGCTGATACGACCATACTCTAAACATGGGTTGTACAAATATGTTGTTTCTTCACTTTTTGATTACCTAACTTTTGGTTCCTACTATGAGTACTAATCAGTAAAACCGGTGAATTTGGAATATAATTACCAGTGAACAGTGAATATGATTGATTTATTGTTTTTCGTCTGTAATTGGGCATTCACCCGCGCAAAAAGTAAACAAGTACCTAGGTCATCAAACCTTAGATCAAATTTGTTCAGGAAAATCTGAAACGTAAATTGGCAGGGGGAATGTTGGTCCTGACTTAGAGTCGCTATTCGTTGTTTTTTGGTCGGTAAATGAGCTTTTTGCCCATGTAAAAAAACCAAAATAGATCCAGGACTGAATGTTTTCTGGAATTTCGTAGATAACATTGATCGTATCAGGTAACGAAACATTATGGAAATTTTGGCATTAGATACCTACGCTAGGTAATTATTAGTGTTCAGACAGCTTTCATACGTTTTGGGTCCATGCAATATCTTCGTTTTCTTCAAATAAATAATTCCACGAAAATTCGCTATACTAACCGAAAATGAGCGAAATCTTTGACCATGATGTTCTTGATTATTTTGGGGTCCCTGACGATGAGATCTGGTCTCCTGCCGACGTATATCCCGCCGAGAGGGTGCCCCGAAAGTTTCCTGTAATGTTCCTGAACTTCCAAACCCAAGAACTTGGACGGGCGAGAGAGGCAGGGGTCACTGCCTAGAGGGAATTTCCCTTCCACGT
>JAEMON010000007.1:33876533-33892428 GCA_030264115.1 Lygus lineolaris | reverse complement strand
AAATCATCTCACCTGTGGAAGAGTCACTCATGAAAATACAACACTCTCAATATTAATAATTAAATGATTCATCATTGGTGACGTGAAAAAGGGCCAGAGATAGTGAACAACCATGGTCTAGGGGATAGGGGCAATGGGCTAGGAAATAGTCGATTTTTCACGCTCGTAATTTTGAAAATGTCTCGATGTACCTACGTATGTTATTCAATCATAATTACATACTTTACGATGTGAATCATAATTTTACGTTCATTCCATCCAGAAAAAACTGGGAGGGATGGAAAATCAAGTTTTCACAAATGTTCAAAGTTTCCCGTAGAAACTGGGGATGGAATTTTCAAAACGCCCTAGCTTGAAAAGTTCAAATAGGAAGGTTATTATATAATTTTCCATCGATTTCAAATATATCACAATTTTTAGAGTGGAATGAGGTCTCGCGGAGCATTTTATCCACCAACCGCTGTAACCCTGTAAGGACTTAAGGGTTGAATGGAACACGAGCGTGAATCGCAAACCTTCCCAAATAGGCCAAATCCCCTTTCAAAGATCAGCTGATCAGATACATCGAGTTTCTTGTTTAATTTTATGAGCTTCCTTAGTTACTGACTTACGTTATGAAGGACTTTCAACTCTAGGATGAAAATAAAATTATGTACACGTTGCTACACAAGAAATTTCTTACTCCGAAACTAGACCCATTGGTGCAGGTGTGCCACAGGGCAGCGTACTTCTCCCACTCCTGTACCTACTTTACACCTGCGATCCACCAGAAACCGAAGGGAACATAACAGCAACATTTGCAGACGATACAGCAGTATTGGCAGTTGGAGAAAACATTCACATTTCCATCAACAGTCTCAATCGCTCTATCTCCCAAATTCAAGAATGGATAGCTAAGTGGAGAATAAAAATGAATGAGGCAAAGTCGGTGCATGTCGATTTCACGAATCTCAAAATCGACTACATGCCCAATTACCTCAACGGCAATATTATTCCATACGCCAATTAGGCGAAATACCTAGGGATGACCTTGAATACGAAATTGCGGCGGAAAGGCACACGTCAGGAAGAAAAAATAGAGTTGGTACTCAAAATAAGAAAAATGTGCTGGCTGATGGGCAGACGATCAAAGTTGTCTGTGCAAAACAAGCTAACACTGCACAAGCAAGACCTTTTGGACCCTGCATGCCTGCATGGACTTTTGGAGCGCAGTGGGGCTGGGGGCTGCATTGCACAGAGCAATCGCGATACCATCCTAAGATTTCTAAACAGTGTGCTCAGGAGCATAGTCAATGCACCTTGGTACATCCGCAATGACAGACTCCACCACGATCTTGATGTGGAAACTGTCGATGAAACCACTAAGAAAATTGCCATCGCTCACCTACAGCGACTAAGAGATCATGTCAACAAAGAAGCTGTGCATTATTTTGCTAGATGTAGACGACCTGCTACGACGATTGAGATAAAAGAAACCTCATGAATTGGCTCAGTGAATGTGATGAAGTAATGTAAGATAATGAACATGCAATAGTTCATACAAATGCATACAAAATAAGTTCAAACCAAATGCATACAAAATAAGTTCTGTATCTTAGTTTTGTAAGTAAAAGTAGTAAATTGGGTGAAAAATGAATTACTAATAAGTTGTAAACTTGGTGTAATACGAAATAAAAATGGAAAAAAAACTCGGTGCTCCGCTTTTCTGTCACCTTGAGCCTGAAGGCTAAACACTAAGGGAACGTGGAACACGCTTAGACTTGAAAATTGCATTCATGAACCATGAGTTAATGAGCGAATTTCCAAAGTATCATTTTAGCCGATTTGGTAGGTTCTTCTACTAGCGTGTCATAATCATAATGCCAAACTGAAAACTCTAATCAGCTTTGTTTGTTTACCTACGTACCAGTAGTCCTCTAAAGGATGTGGAAGGAGGGGAAAATTGGCAGGATGAGATGTGGTGTGAAGTATGATAAATTCAGAGCTTCCCAACGAGCGGTGAATGATTTCGGTGGGGTGGAAAATGAGGAAGTTATTTTCCCCTAGCAACGATTGGCTGTACGTGAAAAGCATCAGGTCGCATTTTAGAGTCGTTTTTCGGGTCGGTTTCTGGGGTCGTTTTTTGCCGGTAACAGCGTGTTCCACGCTAAAAAAAAGAATCTCAAGAAATGATGATTGTGACCCCTGTGATATAATGTTTTACGGTAGATAGGTACTTATCCACTGTTAAACCATTGATTTATTACCAATTGAAATTTATTATCAATGGGATCTTTACAGATGGTTGACGTATAAAGAAAATAGTGCACCGTTGTGTAATAATTTGCAGCGTTTTTGACTAGGATTCACCACAGAAAGACACGGCAAAAAATTGTTCAGAAAGCTTTCAAACGCAAAGAGCAAGTGGAAACTTGGATTAAATCCTTAAAATTTGTTGGGGACAACATTTATTGTTTTCACTTCTAGTACGAATGTATAGCTTCTCTACCTTGTACTGAGGAAACAAAAATCGTTTTACGTTCAGCTGGGCTTTGTTAGAGATCTTGTACTTTAGAATGTTGAATAGCATAATCTCTTGCAACCCCCCCCCCCCAAGCCTTCTAAAAAAATAACACAAACAAACAGGACCTCGTAGTTGACTCTTTGGGGAAGTGGAAGCTCGAGCTGCATTGTTTGTTTGTATGCCCGTTGGCTTGTTTCTACCACGCTGAAGGTCACTGTTTATTGATAGTTTACCACGCTGAAGGTCACTGTTTATTGATAGTTTACTTGAAATTTTGAGGGTAGACTCTTTAGGACCCCGGAATTCGCTGGGCCTTTTCTCCACCTTCCCCTTATAAGTACTAGTCAACATAAAGAGATGGTACAACCGAAACAGAATTTCAGGATGCCATAGAAGAAACTGAAATAGCTGGTGTTCTGAAACAACAGTCAAACAAGCATCGAATAGCCCTGAAGCTAATGGTTGGAAAGAAGTAAGAAGATAATCCAAATATCGAAATTTTCAAAATCGTCCCACGTCCAAAAAATAAGAATGTGATGATTTGTCAAACCGTGTAACATGCGTTATTCTCGGTGCGACTGACGTTGAGTCGGAATGACAACAAACTGAATGATAAGAAAAAGAAAAAGTATTTAGTTATCTTGCTTACGTGACACCGTTAATTGACATTTAACTAAAATATAATGAATAATCTAATCACACAGAGTTCGCGCTATACTCGCCTAAATTGTCAAACTTAAGGTAGCATTGAGTAAATCAGTCCTAATTTCATTCTTTTTGCAAGTCTCACAATTCTTTGGAGTGGGTGAATGGAGTAATTATAGTATTATTGTGCTGAAGAGAACATACGAGCATCGTATCTTAATTTCGAGTGCCTCTTGAAGGGACTAGTGAAGTCCGTTTTCCGTGGAAATTAATTTGATAAAGGAATGAGTTTGAAGTTTTATAAATATTGTACCTGCCTAATATCACAAAAAAATAAAACCACTTGTTATACAGAGATTTGGACATTAAACTAACTTTCGCTACCAAAAATAGCGGAAGCTTTGTTTCCACTTTCGGGATATAAAAAAATGTTTGTCTTCCAAAATTGAAATTTCCACTCTCATTTTTCGTTTCAGAACTACTTACCTTGACAAATTTGGTTCGTTGTCTGTCTGTCCGCATTTCCTTGTTACAGCCATATGTTCTAGAATTCTCATCAGATTTTGTTCAAATTCTCAGGGATTATGCGGGTGGAGCCCCATGAGGTCCCATATGAATTTCATCATGATTGATTCAACGCTACGTTCTACGCTTGTGCTAACGTAAATTTCGTTCACGATAGTGTTGACATGTTGTCTAAATTTACAAATATCAACACGATCAAAAGTTTGTTCTCGTTAGTCATATTTGACATATATAATTTTCACCGTTTTGATTCAATTTAGCTCAAATTTTCAGTTAGGCGGGTTAGGCCCACAGTTTTCATCCGATTTCGTTCAAATTTTCTTGGACGAACTTGGCAGGGTATTTTACTTTTAGTTACTTACTCAATAAAACAAGTGTTGCTAACGCAATGAGAACGATGGTGTGTGTCATTGTTACAATAAAAATTCTTATCTATGGAACGTTACAGTCGATTTATTATGCCAAGTGTGAGTGACACTACAGTTGCGGGCTATTAATTTCCGTGTTTCGCTTTCGATGACTAAGTTATATAATGAGCATTGTTCTGGATTCTCACGCTTTTGAGGACAAGAAATTTGTAATATTTTCATCAACTTCAATAACTCTCTATATTGCTTCCTCAATACCGAAGGTAGGAAGCTATGTGTATAAAGAAATGAATAAAAATTTTGTCCTCCAAAATCGAAATTTTCACTTGCTTTTCACGTCTCAGAGCTTTCTGAACAATTTAGTTCCCGTGTCTGTCTGTCTGTGGTCAATTCCTTGTCCCAGGCAAAATTGTATGAAGTTGTGATCCGAATTTGATGAAATTTTCAGGGAATGTGAAAGTTAGCACCGCGACGGTCCCCTATGAATTTCATCGCCATAGGACCACTAATTTCCTGAAACCCCGGTATCTCAGTTCCTAATTGACCTATTCCGCTCCAATTTGGAGGGTAGTTGGGGGCTGACTCCACGACAATCACCTATTAATTATGTCACGATAGGATCTGTAATAGCTACTGCGCAAGCGCAAACTTGAAATTTGTTGTCATCGGCGTAGCTCCGGAACTACTCAACCGATTTCGGTGACATTTTCAGGGATTACGCGGATTAGGCTCTAGAAGGTCCCTTAGGAATTTCATAGCAATCGGACAACCAGTATCGTGTGCGCATGCGCAAACGGGAATTTCCTGAAACTACGGTTTCTCAGCTCCAAATTGACCTATTTCGTTCAAATTCAGAGGATTATTGAAGGTTGACGATTGTCCTCGAATTTCGATAAGATTGTTTCAGTGATACCTACTGCGCATGCACAATTTTGAAATTAGTTGCATAGCCATAACTCCGGAACTACTCGACCAATTTCGTTGAAATTTGTAGAGATTGTTCGGGTTAGCCCCCAGACAGTCCCTTCTCCATGTCATAGCCATCGGGCCACTAGTAGCGTGTGCGCATGCTCAAACTTTAAATTTATTGTCATATTATGTTACGTCCATGTTACAAGAGTAAGGAAGCTATACTGTCCACCCAACTTGGCAGACTTTTTTTTACGGATTCTTGCACAAACACAACAAATCCACGGTGAAAAAATGCTCATCTCATGGTTATGCAAATAACATTCTATGAATATTTAAACTACACATTAAGCGCTAAATTTTTCAGAAGAATTAATTTGTGATAACTTTATTTGTGATTAGCACAATGATGATGTAAGACGATAAGAGAAAATGTGTGGTGGTAGGTAGGTATATTGATAGTACAATCGACAGGAACTTTTCATTGTCACAAATCGTTGACTGAAATCACAACTGCACCCGTTTCAGGTGCTGTGTTGGCTTCCCTGTTGTTGGAATGTTGTTGGGTGAACGTTTTTACACATTTTCCAGAAGGAGACATGGTTCGTTATCAGGGAATAGGCTACATCTGGATGAAAGATGAATCTCATTGTTTGAGTTTCCGCGCTCGTTTACCAAGATTCATATCGGCCTCGTTGACTGCTTCTTCGAGCCACTGCGCCAAAACGTCCGCCCCGATGGAGACTATAGTGTGCAAAACGTTATCAGGTCTCTCCATCCTGAACTCCTCCCCGATCAACTGACAAATCCCACTGTGAATAGCTTTGGAGACCGCTTTTTGATTTTTCGAACGGCGGCCACACAAATATTCGTACACCCTGTCCTCCAGCTGATTCGATACCATTTGCTTGAATTCCACATGCAAGAAGTTCTTCAAAGACCCCGCCACTCCCTGACAATTGTTCTCGATCAGATTGACTTTGCCACTTTTCTTCCCTGGTGCCGCTTTTTCATGGGCTTCAAGAAACTTTAATGCTTCCCTGAAAATAATTCAAAACCAAAACAGGCCATGGAAATGAGTTGTATACGTACACTCAGAAATTGATATTCCAATACACCTATGAAATCTTCGTAAGTTTGGCACATGGTGGGTTTTTGAGAACGCCAAAATCGAATTTGATACCAAAAATGCGAATTTCCGAACAATGCGCACGCTAGAGTTGGGCAAACGCCATTTTGAAGCTACTTTCGTTTTAGGATAGAGAGAGTTCGTAGTAAATAGGGCGGCGGATTAATAAGGCTGTAAACACACCAGGTAGTTATACTAGTTCAAACCGCTGAGTCTCCAGAACCCAATATAAACTAATTTAGTTATAGCCTTAAAACTAATTTTTCAGTTTTTTTTTTTCAAATTTTTAAACAAGTTTTTAGTAAGTTATTCACTCCAATTGCACTTATCATTAATTCCCGTTGGTTCTATTGGATTCTTGAGACTCAGGCGGTTTCAAGTGTATAACATCGGTTTTAAGTGGATACAGCCTTATTATTCAACAAAACAAATTTAGTTTCGAAATGCGTTTGCCCAACCCTAGCGCACGCCCTATCCGAGGCACCGTCGAGAGCCAATAATCGATAATTATGCATCGAGTTTACCTTACTTCGAATCTGCGGCACCAAAAACTTAAGAATATTTGATTGGCGAGTGCTGCCTTAGTTGACATACTTGTAGGGATTGAGGGTGAAGAAATTCTTCAAAACTATATCAATGTTTCAATGTGGTTTCCCGTTTAGCTGAGATTTTTATAGGAATCTCACCTACCTTTGACATAAGGAAGAGCTTATCAAAGTACTTATCAAAGTACCACCAAACTATATAAAACGCAATGAGTCCTATGTCAGAACTTTTCTAATGATACAAATAAGTAGATATTTTCAATATTCCGCCCATTTTCGTCTTGATACCTTGTTTAGTATAAATAAAACTTAAATTTATAAAGATTTTTACAGAATGGAATTTAGAGTAATACATCACTTTCCCAAATAGGCCTAATAGGCGTAGTTACCTAATTATACCTAGTTCATTTTTTGTTAAGTAAGTAAATCTAGGAATTAGGTACAAACCTATCTTTTTTGACCAACTAACACGGACGAAGGTTTTAGGTGTTTGTACTCACTCATTTCTTTATTTGATCATCATTTCTGCTGTCACCCCCAGTTTAATATACAAATTCCACCTGCAACGCCGCTAGTTGGAACATACCTATGTTTACTCATGATTTATTTAAGTTTACATCATAATCACAAACTTAGTGAAATTGTGTTTGAACATTTTTATCGGACATCCTTTCATCAACGTAATAAGTTTATCTTTTTACCTACGATTATTTTTGTATCAGAAATTATTCAAGTTATCCCTTCACTAATCGTAATCACTATTCACCAATCTTTTCGGGAACCCATATTTGAATTGAATTGAAATCACTCGCGATGAAGTGTTGTGGAAACCCATTTCAATATTTAAAAAACCGGAGTCAATGGAAACGTTGTCTATTTCCACAAAAATTACGGTTACTAAGTGAAATCGATTTCAGTCATCAATTTTCAATCTCATCATTAGTGAAAAAAAAACAAAAAAACTCAGTATTAATTTGTTTGTTACTGATGATCTAACTGTCGACGCTGTAACTCGCTGGAACTCGTTATTTTCGTGGAAATACTCGTAGACAGCGGTTTCATTTACTCCGATTTCTTTTTATTAAATGCATTATCTCTTGTATTCGCAAATCCCCGTTCCCGTTCAAAAGAATGTTTGTATCTCTTCACTAAAGACCTAGGTAGGTGTCACCTACGTCTATTTATGGTACCATGGGCAGTACAGCCAATGCAATGTACTTACCTTAGGGACTGTACCTATTTAAAAATAAAAAAACAAGTTGGATGGTAAGTGGAGTCTTATTTTCCTCGAGGTATGTAGTATAGGAGCCTTAAAAGCACATCTATTGATGTTAGTTAGTGTTAAAATAAGAAATCACAGTCCGTATCCAATTAAATTCGGAGTACTTTTTATTCACATAACTACTATAAATTTCAGGACAACACAAAGAGGACCATTAGAAAGTTAATCATCACCGTTAGAAAGAGAATCATGGAATCTTTTTCTTGGTCTGATTCTCCTTAGTGTCGGCCGGGGGTGCGGATTTGGGTCTCGTGCTCGACTCAGCCTTTTCACTAAACAGCTTAGCCTGGGTGTCAAGAAGTTTCTTATTTCTTCGCCATTCTAACGCCTCAGCCCCTGCCGTGTCTTTCCAATCTCTCCAAGAAGACGTCGACGGCACGTTCGTCACCCGCTTATCAGCAGCTTTTATGGCATCACTGACGGTGGAGTCAATCCATTTATTCCATCTATCTGCCATGTTAGCAACTTCGTTCGCCCAGTTCGCCCATTCTTTTGTTTCATTGGGTTTAAAAGCGCCTTCAGTCAAAGCTATTGCTCCAGGCGTCGGGAGACCTCTGGATTTATATACTTTAGATTTGGCTTCAGTGTGGGGGATTTGCCTGATGAACAAGTTTGATGGTTGCTTTCTGACTGAAAACACAGGGCCTTTCGCGCGTTGTGCTATAGGAGGGTAATTCGTAGCTGGAGTTGTTTCGCCATACTCCATTTCAACCTTACCTGTCACGTTGTCTATGTATGTTGCCAACAATACTGACGCCTCCCTAATTGCATCAATCGTTGCTGAATCTCTTGGTCCCACTTTTTCTTCAAGTCTCTTACTAATAACATCTTGCAATGCTTCTTGACGAGGTGATGGCTTTTTATCAGTCTCTTGGATCATCTGTGTTAGATGAGTATTGAGAATTTCTGCTGTTTTTTCTCTTTTCAGCTCAGAGGCTGTTCTGGGCCGCTGAAGGGCACCTTGACTGCCACGAGGAGATTTACCAGTGTCAGATGTGTCTTTCTTAACTCCATCTTGTGAAACTTTACTTTGATCTTTGGAAGTACTAGGTTTCGTTGTACCAGCGGTTGAAGAAGGTCCTTTATCCATTGATTTCTTTTCAACTGGTTTACTGGAAGGTTTTGACGTGGATTCTTTTCCGCTTGTACGTCCGCTGGCAGCTCCCTGCTGGCCTTTGGCAGCACCCTGCTGACCTTTGGCAGCACCCTGCTGGCTTTTCGATCCTGCTTTTGAGTCTCCAGCTGATCCCTTTGGACCAGTACCGCCTTGCTTACTTCCCTCGCGAGGAGACGGTTTACTAGATTTAGGTTTATTTGTGACTGACTTTTTGCTAGCATCACCTTCAGCTGCTCCTTTGCTTTCGCCTTTAACTTCTCCTGGTGACTTCCCTCCACTTTTACTTTTAGGAGATTGATTTCCACTACTTTGTCCCTTACCACCTGCTTCTTCTTTCCCTGCCTCCTCCACGACTTGCTTACCCTTGGAAGGCCGAGATGGAGGGGGCGCCGGTTTATCACCAGCCCTTTTGTCTGCGTAGTCACCATCTCCAGACTGAGACGGGCGACTTACTGCACTCGGCCTCTTCTTTTTCTTTATAATCTCTACATCCTCATCAACTTCGTCCTGATCATCACCTGCATCTCCCTTCCCTCCTTCCTCAACTCCTCGTAATTTCTTTTCTCTCTTATCTAACAACATTGCATCAGATTCGTCCACCACCTCATTCAACCAGACACCAGCTCGATCAGCCATGAAAACCATTATATCTTGTGTTCTATTTTTTGGTGTTTGCAACGTACACTTCTCACCAGTCAATTCAACTAGCAGTTCCAAAAGCCTTTCAGCTATATCAATCATCGACTTAGATCGAGGTCCACATATTAGAGAAGTTATGGCTTCTTCCATTTCTATACTCACAATGTCTGCAAATTGTTTTTGCATGTAATTTTTTATAATCATAGGAGTATCTTCATAACAACAGTTTTCCTTCATCAGGGTTTTTTTGCTTTTTTTATGAGTACTTTCAGCCATTTCGTCTTGAACTTTCATAAATATATTTGCCTCCCTGCAAATTAAATGACAAATGATCAGTGTTATGAGAATGCATAACTTAATCGAAAATAAATATGCAGATACCTATTAAGGCATAGTTTATCTATACATTATGAAGGCGGGGAAATTTGGTTGTATGTATATATCCATTATCATTTGAATATTAAGAAAGGAGGAAAATATCTGTGCTTACACAAAGATTTCAATTAACTTCAAATTCACTCTTGAATGGCCTTTGGATCGACTGCTCTTCGTGTATTTTCATTCAAATGTTTTCATTCTAATAATTTTCACTACGTTAACTAGGTAATTATGTAACTATTTATTAGTAGGTATATTTACCTATATCACTTGGAGCCCTTCTGTTGTATAATTTATTGCGACGTCTAGATACCCACCATAGTTATTCCCTGATTCGTTTCCATGATTCTAATATTCATAAGAAATAGTTTGAATTTCAAATTTTAATAGAGTTTCACAAATAAAAATTGGTAGTACCTACCTGAAGTGGTGTCTATTTTGTACAAATCGTATTACCTAAAGCACCACCTACACGCCAACTTTCCTCAGTGAACCCGGTGTTATAAAATGTATATTCAAGTATTCATGTAGTACCTCTTTATATACGAGTATGTATGCCACTCATACTAGTAATGGTAAATAAAGGTAAATTAATTCACAAAAACTGTATTGTTAAAACACATGGTCAAGAGGAACGAAGGGTGGATATTTCGACATGGATCGTTTTTTCAATCGTTCTGTGTTTTTTGGGTTATCAGTTTATCATGTTCGGTTTTCTTAGTCCACGCTTCAGCCTGGGCATCGACCTGTTTCTTCGTTCTTCTCCACTCCACCGCGTCACTAGACTTTTTATCTTTAAATTGTTCCCAGTCTTTCTGCTTTTCTACATCATCTGCCTTTTTGTAGTCATCACCTTTCTTTTGAGCTTCCTGCACAGTATTTTCTATCCATTCTGCCCAGTTTTGAGCCATATCAGTCACAGCAGATGCCCATTTCGCCCACTCCTTCAGATCAGCAGGTTCCAATGGCGCGTTAGGGACAACAGCTTGATGTGGAACTGTCGATTTTCCGCGAGCTTCTCTCACCCTTTGTTCTGCTTTTGTGTTTGAAATCAACTCAACATCAAACGCGCTGTCCTTCTTATGCAGTTTAAATATTGGGCCTTTACCTCTCTGAGAGACAGGAGGACCAGTTGTAGGTTTCTCCCCATATTCATCCTCAGCTTTATCGACAACTTTGTCTATCCACGTTCCAACCTTTGAAGATACTTCTTCGATAACGTCTTTGTCTTTGTCACCTAGTTTCTTTTCAAGCTCTTTCCCGACAACATCTTTAATAGCTTCTTGACGAGATGTTGATTTCTCCGGTTCCATTTCAGCAATTATTGATGCTATAGACTCGACAATTTCTTTCAAAGATGGAGAAACTTGGTCTATAGGCTCTTCTTCCTCTTTCGGCTTTACTTCTTCAGGTACAACTACTGGCGCTTCCGCAGGCGGTCCTTCTTCTGGTTTAATTTCTTCTTCTGGTTTAATTTCTTCTTCTGGTTTCGGAGCCTTTTCATCTCCTGGTTCAACACCACTTCCATCTGGAATTTCAGCAGGTGCCTCCTCTGGTTTCTCCGTCTCAGCAGTTTCACTTTCAGCTCCACCAGGTTTTTCAGATTCGTCGTCTGTTGTCGGTTGGGGTTCTTCAGGTGGTTTTTCCACTTCTTCTCCTTCAGCTTTTGGCGGCTCAGTGGTTTCAGGTGGCAGTTCAGTTTCAGCCTTTTCACCAGCTTCTTCAGTTGGTTCTGGCTCCTTCGGTCCTTCAACTTCAGTAGCCTCAGATTCTGGCGGTTTTTCCTCTTCTGTACCGGGCTGAGCTTCCTCAGTCGGCTCTGGTGGTTTCTCCTCACCAGTTTCAATTGGAGGTTCGTCTGCGGATTCTGGAGGCTTCTCTCCTTGCTCCTGCTCAGCTTTTTGTTCTTCCTCTCCAGATATAACACCCTCTTCGGTTTCAGGTTTAGCACCCTCTTCAGTTTGAGGTTCGGCACCCTCTTCTGTTTCAGGTTTGGCGACCTCTTCAGTTTCAGGTTTGGCACCCTCCTCAGTTTCAGGTCCTGGCTCTGTAGTTTCAGGTTGAGGTTCCTCTTTTTGTGTCCCCTCTTCAGTCACCCCCAATTCTTCAGGCTGTTTGGCCCATTCACTGTCTGATTTAGGTGGTTCTTCAGCGGGAGGTGGTTGATCCTCAGTTGATGGTTGGGCTTCCCCTGGTTCTTCCCCTGGTTTCGCACCCTCTTCCTCTGCTCTCTTCTTCTCTGCCTCTTCCTCTACTCTTTTCTTTTCTGCTTCTTCCTCTGCTCTTTTCTTTTCTGCTTCTTCCTCGGCTCTTCTCTTCTCTGCATCTTCCTCTTCCCTCTTCTTTTCTTCAGCCAACCTTCTTTCTTCATCCGCCTTCTTCTTTTCTGCTTCTAACCTCTTATTCTCTTCCTCTCTCTTCTTCCTTTCCTCGTTGAGTCTCTTTCTTTCATACTCCTCCTCCAGTTCCCTGAGCCTTTGTGCTGTTTCTCTGGAAACTTTGACATTTTTGTCTAACCAAAGAGACAATTTATCCGCTACCAGCACCATTGCTTTATGAGTTTTCGTTCTTGGATTAGTCATCGATGCTTTTTGCTCAAGAACAGCATTGAATCGTGAGAGTAATGTTTGTGCTATTTCTTGCTGTCTCTCAGTTCTATCTGCACACATGGTTTCCAAAACGTATGAAGAAATCTTCTCAGAGAGCAAATCAGAGAAGTCTTTTATCCAAGAGTTCCGTATACCAATACTTGACTTAGGATATTTATCGCAATAGCTTTTAGTGGGGCTTCTCATTTTCACAACAGAATCATAAATAACTGTTCCATCTTTGAGCTTCCGTGGTTTTTTGTATAAACTGACAGTGGAACTTTTGACGATATTCGATTCTCTTTGTTCGATAACAAGCTGATCAGCTTCTCTGAAAATGAGAATAGGGAAAATCGTTAACGTTTTTTGAATATCTACAGGTTTGAACCTAAATGTTTTATGGATGTATGTTGTAAAATACTTTTAATAATGAATGACCCATTATATTCGAGAGAATAATCATGATAAGTTTATTATATGAATTAGATGTGCTTTTCTAGTAAGATGCCTTTCCAACTCTATCAAGCCAAAGGGATAGTTTGTCAGCTAGAACCACCATTGCTTTATGTACATTTGTCCTTGGGGTTTCCAACGATACGTTTTCATCCAACGCATGGTTCAAACGTTTTACTAATGTCTGGGCTATTTCTTGCTGTCTCATATTCCTTGACGAACACATCGTATCCATTATATACGAAGAAATCTTCTCAGAAATAATGTTCGAGATTTGTTTTATATCAGAGTTCCTTTTGCCAATATTTGGCAAAGGGTGCTTATTGCAGATCCCATGTTTCGGACTCCTCAACTTGGTTATTGAGTCGTGGACTTCAGATCCGCCAGCCAGCCTACGAGGTCTTTTGTATAAGCTCACAGTAGAACTGTTCAAGATATTTGATTCTCTTTGTTGATTCACTAGCTGATCGGCTTCTCTGAAAATAAATACGCCTCCGAGTTATTCCTACTGTGTACTCTGCTGAAAGTTTAGCCATGCACGAAAGTGTAGTACCAGCATATTGATATAGTACCTACACATCTTCATGTTAAAAGTAATCAAGATAAAAATGGTGGTTATGAAATTCCCGTATTCAGCTCTAATCCACAAATTATAATTAATTTTATTTTTTGAATTTACTGTAGCTCTGCAACAATGGGCCTCATCGCAATATCACGATAATTTTTTCGTCAGAAAAGAGTTTTTCAATGAACCGTTGAAGGGAGAAGCAATGGCAAGGAAAAACGGATGGTCTAACTCAGTAGGTATGTAAACAACTTACCTTTATAGTACAAAGATCAACGTTCCCTCCCACTAAAGCAGTTAAGTATCAAAATAAGATTAAGAGAGAAACTGTAAAATTTTCACAAGCACTTTTCCTAAAAATAAGGAGCCCAAAACTACCCTTAGGTACCAGAAGTAAGGGTTTGGTTCTCGACAGCTGCATTCTAACTGTTGAGTGATTCTTAAGATGTCCGCATGGATGGATGAATGATCTGTTGTGAAAATGTTTAGTTTTATAAAATAACAGGATTGTTGAGAATGGGGATTAGTTAGGATAGATTATTTCGTTAAGTTATGATGATTTTTAATGACCTGGGCCAAATTTCATGCACACTTTTTCACTTCTTTTATCCATCTCAATTACAGATGGAGATTTGTTACACAAAAAATGATAACCAATGTATGATGAAGAATGCCCGTATGATTTTGTTTCCTAATTATTGGAAACAAGTAAGTACCTTAAATACTTTAAATGCCAAATACGAGTACTTGTACCTACTTGTTCACTTTGAGGTCAAGTACAAGCACTGCAGGAATAATGCAATTAAAGTACTTGAAGGAAGTAGTTTAGTTTGTAACTAAATGGGGAATTTATCTCTTAAGCTGCATGTTATTTTTAGTAAACAACTTTTATCCCGCCCCCCCCCCCCCCTCCCCCGTCCCTCCTCAGAAGCCCTCCTCCTCCTGAGGAGGACTCCTTTAATAATCAGGATTGATAGCAAAGCTGAATGGAAAGGGACAAGTAATCCCTGAAGAACATGTAGATATTCTAACGACATGAGATATTTATAAAATGATCTCTTGTGGCTTTCGCCTTGGTGGAGGTTGATGTTTTCATCTATCTGTTATGACGGGACAAATAAATATAACAGCCAGGTTTGGTTTTTCATTCTTTATTTATGCGACGATTATGCCTCATGGGTGAGGCCCTATTTTTGTAGTGTAATTAGAAAGGAACGTCGCACAGATAAAGCATGAAAAACCAAACCTGGCTGATTTATTTAATTGGTCTATCTTAACAAATGAAAACAATTATTACGTACTTTTATGCACTTACCTATTACGCTGCAAGTTCCATATAATATAGGTCATTAATGGGTACCTACTTATTCTAAACGTTGTTTTCACAACCGTCTTATCCACATAGATAACAACTCGGTATTTAATTAGCTTCTACTGTTTGTTAACTATCTCCCTCCAAGTACCTGCCTCCTGATTACCTGTATGTATTTCGTGGGACTACGTAGATTCTCAACAAAGAATTTGAAACAACTTTTCGTA
This sequence comes from Lygus lineolaris, assembly GCA_030264115.1. Classification (NCBI taxonomy): domain Eukaryota; kingdom Metazoa; phylum Arthropoda; class Insecta; order Hemiptera; family Miridae; genus Lygus; species Lygus lineolaris. Next base: position 33,877,243 of record JAEMON010000007.1, on the reverse strand, counting down.
ATCATTAGGTAGGTACTCAGGGATTACCAACTGAAAGTTACAAACTTACTGGGGAGACATCCCGAACTCGTTCATCAACATCCCTTTCAAGCGGTCGATCATTTCCGGAGTCAAAAACGTCCAGACTTCGGCCAAGAAGTTGTGGACGTACCTGAAACATGTTCCAGAGTATCTTATCAGGCTGTTGGCCTTCAGGAAACCCATCTAATATCCGTTGGCCCAGGAAATCCCCATCTAATATCCGCGCAGATGCTTGAAACTTACACTTTCTCTGGTTTCTTCATTCTTCGGCCCGAGCAGACGACGCGGCGCGGCAAATGTGTCGGCAGATTTTCAGTGCCTTCTCCCTGACCATCTTCCTTCTTGTCTGATGCTTCCTCCCAACGATATCTGAAAAGTAAATTTATCATGTTTTCAACCCATACCATCACCGTCATCATGCCATTTATCATGCTTATATCTAGCTATTATTGTAACTTCTATATAGCTTGAGAGCGAGGTACTTAATTTTACGGAATCACGATCATTATATAGATGTAGGTAACACCTAGCACTGCACTTATATTTCCAAATGGTCCTAAGAACAGTAGATCGCCTTGCCTGTTTCTTGCGTACCCGTTTCAATACGTGATATACCTGATAATAGGCACGTTTCGATGTCCGAAAATTGAATCAAAAAGTTCCATTCATGCAGCATGAGTTGGTGAGCG
>JAEMON010000007.1:33858353-33869365 GCA_030264115.1 Lygus lineolaris | reverse complement strand
TGGGACTTTTTTGATTGACACTGACTGAGAAGTAATAACTTACCTACAAAATCTAGTTAATATAGATCATTTTCCTTATAAACTACTTTCTTTGGTCATGCAATTTGGGTTTAAATGTTTTCAGAGAAGCTGAGCAGTTTATCAAAGATCAAAGAGCCAAAACCATCTTGAATGATCCAGAAGGGAAGAAGGTCAAGGGGTTCGTTGTCCGACGCGGGAAGAAATGTGTGGGGATCCGTCACTATTATAGCAGCCAATTCAACAAGATAGTTTCCGCGAAACTAGCTGACTATTTGGTCACCTCGCTCTCTGCTCGGAGAACCAAAAATCAAAGGAAAATATCGGAGTTTTTCCTTAAAAATCTCTGCGACATCACTGGAGAAAAGTTCACATTGCAATATCCGAAGACTTTGGCTCATAAGATGATGGTATTTGGAACGGACACAGTGGCAGGGTGGTTGGCCGACCGGGTGGCGGAGGCAGAAGATCTCATCAGGGATGATCGCGCGGTTGAAGAGATGAAAGCAGCCAAGAAGAAGAAGGAAAAGGAGAAGAAAAAGGAGACAGACAAACAAGCGAAAAAGGACGGCAACATGCAAACGAAAAATGATGCGACGAAGAAGGAGAAGCAATGAGAGACCGTCGAAGATTGTTAGTTGACACGCATTTCCCATACTGGGTACTTTTCTCGGTCGTTGCCGCACATAAATATAGTTCCCCCTTCAGTGTTCTTCCATTTTTACTTCCCTTACAGGGTAACAAAAAATAACCATGCTCACAACTCAGCTTGTTGGCCACGCACTTCGCAGTACTTAGTTAACATATTATTTATTTATGTAACATATTATATATTTACATAGAAATCAAATCAAACGGTGTTGAAACACTTGCATACGACTCTGCAACACATTGGGACATTTTATGTCTTTATAAATTATGTACCTATTAAAATGATTTAACCACCGCTTCACGAATCAAACCGTTCTCGCAATATTCGGATCACCTGCTATGAATCAAATCATTGAAACACCAGCTCAATGAAATCATCAAAAATTAACAAGCGGTTGCAATCATGTACACAATATCAATTATTGAGAATGATCACCTGAGTGTACACAATTATTCAAATAACTCAGCTTGTTGGCCACGCACTTCGCAGTAGTTAACATAATATGGTTGGATGAATCGAGAGCTTTCGAACGAAAGGTCAACGAATTTTGTGGGATGAAAATCGACGAAGTAGGTACCATTTCCCTAGCAACGACTCGGTTGTAAGCGGAAATCATCAGAATGTTTCATAACGCTTTCTCCGTCACACTTTTTGAGTTATATGCCATAGTAAAGACATAAAATGTCAAAATTTGCAAAATTTTAGGGTATGAAAAAAAATCAATAGGTATAACTTCAAAACCGTTTTCAAACAATCTTGAACAATCGAAAATATTTATCGTTGTCTCTGTTACTCTGTGAACCGAACTAATGACGTTACGTTAATAGTTACGTTAGACCTATTCTGTTATTTAGGTATCTACCTATTGTCCATCAAAAATTGACTAAATCAGTACCTACTAAAGGGACCAACGGAGTGATAGAATTAGTTTTCCCATTTTTCTCAGCCAATTTGTGACCGATTTTGATGGGGTTTGTGCTCGGGTTTGCGGCATTGTTATTCGTTTCTCCGGGGGATCATGTAGGTATGCATTACTTTAATATCGTAATTTCGCAGTTTTCACGTCCTTTTTAAAATTGGCAAAAAGGCATCTCATGCCCCAAGAGAATGATAAAATAAGAAGAATGCCGCCAACCGAATATAAATCCATTGAACACTTAACTCCCGTATTAAATAAAGTGCAATATCAATATTCTCATTTGATTCTACATTTGACATAATATGGGTAGTGTGGTCGGCTGGATGAATGTTCTTCATCGTTATTTTTCGGGATGCGGCCCAGAAGACAGGAGCAGCAAGGAACTACTCAATCAAGTAAATCATTTACGGTCGGAGTTTCGTACATAACACTGTTAATTCTCAAAAAACTTCGGTTGTGGACAAAACAAGAGTAGGATCATCCGAGGAACTCGAATAAGTCGAGACAAAAACGCAACAACTAGCCTACTGCAGGCAGCAAAACTGCATACACAAGCACTACAATCAGCTGGAAAAAAATTTCGAAAGAAACTGTATTAATATTTAATTGAAAGGGAGAAAACAACCCCATGGAATAAAATATTGATCCGTCTAAATGAACATGATTGCGGTAACAATCTTTCTCGAAACGAAAAAAAAAATCCTGTATTTATCACGGTAAGCAGAACTACTATAGTGTTGTTCTGCCGTGCAAAGGAGAAAAGGAGTTTTTGAAAAATCGAGGTTTTGCGTTTCGTACCATAAAAATCTCATTTTGGGTCGAAAATGTGAATTTTTTTAGCGGAAAGAAACCATATTTTCGACCCACATTGAGATTTTAATGGTAAAAACCTCAATTTTCCAAAAACTGCTCAGCTGGAGAAACTGAATTTCTCTGTGCACAGCACTGTTCTATATCTGATGGTTCCAACACGGCGCTCGAGGTTTTCCTCACCGGCAATACCGATCGGTTGCGCGGGTTTTGCATAATCCAAGCTCCTAACATTCCCTGCCGAAACGGGCTCTAATCTCAATTTATTTGTCTAATCTCAAGTCTATACCTGGTATGTGAAACATGTTTAGGTAGGTCAAGGGGATACTGTTTTGTGGCTATTTCCATCTGAAATAGTTGGAACTTCGACTACAAAAATAATTCAAGTACCAGGGCTATTTGTCGGAACGTATAGGTACTGAATTAATGTCCTTCGTAAATCATTGCAAAACGAACTCAAATTTCATAATAACTTATTTATGTTAATGAGAATAATATTGCCAAGGGCTATGCTCAGATGCTACTCCAAGGATATCATCACAGTCGGATCAATGGTAGGTTCCTTCCTGAGCAGAAGAATCCTAAAAAGTTCCATTCATGCAGCATGAGTTGATGAGCTAATTTTCAAAGAATAATTTCAACCGATTTGGCGGGTGATTCTTATAGGAAATTTCATACTGATTCCGATATACCATGTTCCTATGTTTAAGATGGTGATTTATACACCAAAAACCTCAAAAACACGTTTTTTTCGGGTTTTTTTTTTTTTTAGCGATTTTTGACTCTACATTTTCAAAATATGACCACTTGGAGTACTCCGTGAATTCTGGCCAATGAACTCATCCTTTCTTTTGATATTATTGACATTTTGAATTTTTTTTTTTGTCTCAATTCCAGCGTTCAGATATCGTTTGGAGTGATACACACACACACACTGAATGGTCTGAAACGGATTTCCATGAAGAAAATTTTCAAAAATTTGCAAACTAAAATTTAGAAGCCATTGCAATAGCTTCATTTTCTTCGAAAATTCACTAAAACACTGATTTCTCACAACCAAAAATAGACAGCCTCGTTAAAATTCGAAGGATATTCAGGGAACAGGATAACAGAATTCATTTCTGTAGCCTCTCCAATAACAATGAAGGTATACATGATACATCCACCTGTCAGACGTTTTGTATACACTGATCTCACTGTTTAAACTTTCCGAAAAGGGCTTCTATACTCGTATGTCTTAAACGATGGGTTTCCAATTATGGGAAGTCGGAAAAAATGGGTCTTGAGTACCATTACCATTTACCTAAATTTTTCTAGCATCATTGCCCTAGCGGAAATTTCGATTTATTCAATCAATCGGGTTATTTCTTTTTTCAGATGGATAAATAACATATTAAAATAAATTAATACTCTAGGAGGGTACCCATCTAGATAATTCATATAGTTTCACAAAAAATAAATCGAATCACTCTGGTAGATATTATTTAAAATAGATAATTGAATCTCGAATTCATTCATACCTATGACCTGGTTGTTATGGGTACCTATAGTTTTCCGCTTTGCTTATTCCCCACTATACAGTGAATACCTAGGTCCCAAGTGTAGCATTAGAACAAATTTCTCGTTATTAAGGAGATGTACATTTGAGTCCTAATCTTGCTTTACTTACCTCGAACCGACCGATGGGAAGAGCAAACAAGGCGGAACACGATTTTTACCATCTGCGTGACCGACTTACCCAGGAGAGCAAGTTGTACGAAGATGATACGTTCAACGACAACGGGTCAGAGGAAGAAGGGATTCGTCAGTCGTGCACATGGGGCCGTCCAAAAACCTTATGGGCCATCCCTTTGTTTGCTGATAGCGAATCTATGGTTAGTGCCTTCCACAGAGGAGAAATAAGCTCAGACTCGTTTGCAGTCGTCCTCGACATCCTGAGATCCAGAAAAGACCTGTGGAGGTACATTGTAGCGGAGGATCAATCATTCGAAGCGAATTATGCCGGTATGTTTCTCTTCAGGTTCTGGAGATTCGATCAAGTAGTACCAATGATAATAGATGACCTGATTCCATTGGGCTATAATACAAAACACCCGTTATTGACAACATTCATAGATAACAGCTCTCTATGGTGTACTTTGCTAGAGAAAGCGTATGCAAAGTTTTTGGGAGGTTATGAGAGACTAAAACTCGTCACATTGCCAGAAGCGATGGCAGACATTCTAGGTTGTTCTGTGCACCTTTTCCCCCTGAAAAGTAAAGGAGTCGAGACGCTTGGACTTTTGAAAAACATGTTCCAACACGATGGTGTTCTTATAGTGAGCCTATGCGATCGAAATTTTCCATTAGACAAAGACCTCAACACTTTGTTCATCGTAACGTCCATGAAGGCGGAAACGAACGAAGGTAACAAAAATGAGTGGGTTTTAACGCTGAAGAATCCATTTACTACAGCAAAGAAAGGTTTGGTGGTCGAGGAAGAGGCCAACCCTGAAGAGGAAATGGATTGTTCCAATGAAGTAAATTCGACTGATCTCATAGCAGATTGGAACGAAACTTTGCGAATAAGTCTAAGAACATTTCTCAAAGTTTTTGATGAACTTTACGTCGGTCTCATGAGGTATCCAGAATTATCAACTACGGTCTCGGGTAGAAACACTTGGGAAACTCAAATGATAATAGGTCGATGGGGAGATTTAAGGCAAGTCGATGGCAGAAAATTTAGTGATCCTTTCTTAAAAATCGTAGTAGGCAAACAGGAGGCTCATGATGAGCTTAGGATGTGCACTTTGATGGTGTCATTGTTACAATGTTGTCATTATCAATCACAAAGAAAACTTTGCAACCAAATGGGACTGACAATTTTGGGTTTAAAAGATACTGAGGGAATTTCAGGGAGGATTCCGAAAAAACTTCTGGCGTTGTCAGAACCTATTGTACAAACGGATATGTACGAAGAGCGGGAGATTTGTTTGCATTTACGTTTAGAAGCTGGAGAATACTTGATAATTCCACAGAGGAAGCGGTTCTGCAACGAACTCACGAAAAAATGTCAGAAATACATAATAACGCTCTTTTCATTAGGACCGTTAGGTATAATGAGCATGAAGTCCCAAAAGTATGGTAAAGAATATTTGGCTCCACTGGAACTTGAGATAAAAGTTCCCCAGTATGTGATAGTTGGGGAGTCCATAAAAATAATTGTGAAAATCTCAGAGATGCCTCCAATGACCCGATTCACCATAACACTGATGTTAAAGTTCTTGCGAACATCGACCAGAGACGCGATTGAACATTTGATCAAAGCGAGACTGGAGTACATCGAAGTTTGTCATGGGTTGCTTGATAAAGAGTTATCCATGGTCGTGGACTATCACGAATACATCAGGTTTCCTTTACAGAGTGAAGAATTCATGGTACGCTGTTCTGCTTTTGTGCATGAGCTGGCTACTGAAGTAAGGGCCCATAACGTAGTGACGACGATAATGCCAAAACTGAAGATGACGATCGACAAGAAAATGTTCACAAGGCAGCAGTGTCTGGTGACTGCTTTGCTGCAGAACTCACTGCCCATCAACATCCAATCAGCCAAATTCAGTATCGTGTGCTCCCTGACAAGTGCAAAATCCAATTCGACCATAGAAGTCCCACCATTCTCAACAGTCTGGATTATTTGTCTTTTAAGTTTCATCAAACCTGGATGTCAGGTCGTTCGGTCTATTTTCACATCTACTTCATTCCATCGTACAGCGTCTGCAAAAGTTCAAGTGATGAGCAGCGTCTCTCCAGTAGACCTGTGCCCGTCTAGTGAAAAATCCCTTTTACTAGGCGAATATCCTCCAGTCAACACGAAACCAGACGTAGACGAAGTGGAAATCTCCTGCTGCCTTGAACATAAAACTATCACAGAGTCGTTAGACAGGCAAATTCTTAAACCCACCTGGTTAGTCAAAGCAAAGGCTTTAGTTCTGGAAACGACAGAGCTTCCAGATGACTCATCTGATGAAGCTCGCATGAGGTACTGTGAGCCAACACGAGATTTGACACCTGAGGCTGAATGCCCTGATGAACTGATTCCCATTGAATTAAAGTTGTGATTTGGTAACTGCTAGTGTATAATACAGGCAAGTTTTTATCTACTGGGATTAAGGGGGTACATCAGGAGGGTGTTGAACTGATTTTTAAACTTTTCTCAGCCAATAATTTTTACCAATTTTATTTCTGTTTCCGTAACGCCTCTCCTTTTTCAATTCTCTAGGGAAATGTGCTACCCAAATTTTTTATTTATAAAATTTTGAATTTCGACGTTAATTTAAATTTTGGACTTTGAAATTTCAATAGCTTATAGTCCTAAGGATTCACTAATAGGAAGAATACCGAAAACATTAGAAATTGATCGATTAATAATGATAAAAGTAGAGTTGAATACTTTTCAAGGCTAAAATGGTTAGGAGTTTCAACTTATTAGTCCCAAGAAGTATTGAGGTTATAGTAAGAGTCCCTGTAACCGCTTTGATGGCCAACATTCAGGCATTTTTTTAGGATTTTAGCCGATGACGGTAGGTATCCCTTTGAGGTACTAACACGGAGTTAGCCAATTATCTATGAGTATTAAATTTTTTCTAGCAACTGAAGGCTTGCTTTATCGTAGAAGCTCGGTCCAGTTGGCGACAGCTTCTTTCACTTCCTCGTCACTTGCGAAACATTCTCCCGCCTATCCCTCCTTCATTTTGGTAAAAAGGTGATAGTCTGAAGGGGCCAAGTCAGGACTGTAAGGTAGATGATGGAACCAAACCCATCTGAAAGTTGCGTTGTGGAACGAGTGACGTGAGGCCGAGCGTTATCATGGAGAAGGCAAACACCGGAGGTCAGCATTCCTCTTCTCTTGTAGTGTATGAACGGACAAATCTTATTCAGAGTCTCACAATAACGGTTCGCGTTAATTGTTTCTCCTTGAGGCAGAAAGGCAATCAGGAGAATCCCTTTTTGGTCTCAAAAAGCAGAAGCCATGATTTTCCTAGTTTCCTCCCTGGGCCAAGGAGGTGGCAGCAAGGTTCTACCAGGAAGGAATTTCGAAGCTCATTTCGCGATGCCGATGCTAAAATGCATTGAAGTTGTCGGGATTACGTTAAAAAATAATAAGTACATAAATGTTTAAGTAAAATTTCTTTGTTTCAATTTTTTTCAATACACTCGATTTAAAAAAAAAGGAACTTATTTTCTGGACAACTCTAGTAGGTATGCTATTGTTTATGAATCGACGTTGGGTATCACACCGGCGTAACAACTATGCCAGCCAGTAGAGTACAGTGGTTCACGTTTCTGTGCTGTGGAAGAGAAGTCGGAAATTCACGAGTACCTTTACCCGTAGAAGTAAAAACCAAAATCTTGCTCCTACTCTCTTGTCGCTCCCTACTCCCTTCTCCTCGCCTTTCCCGAAATTTGAAATGTTATCGACCCCGTACGTACCTACCTATTCTATGGCGCTCAAGAGAAATCCGCACTGATCAGCAATTACGAATAGGTTTATTGTATGGCTGAGCCACAGTAATTAGGTAGCTAGTCACATTATCCATACCTACCCAGCTGATTTGGGAGGAAAACGCTTTATGACCTCCCAAGAGTGAATACTATAATCTTCAATTCAAATTTTAGTTTGTCGTGTTAAGGGTGCGTGGGACGATGGGCTCGGGAAGCACCTAAACCATGCCCCAACGCAACTAAAAATCCTATTTATTATTTTCACGTTTGTTATTTTGAAAATTCATCGATTTATGTTAAACAATAATAATTACACACTCAATGATGTTAATCGTAATTTCAAGTTTATACCATCCACAGAGAACTGATCAAAACTGGGTTTTTCATTGGTTTCTTCTAGTTTTCTCTGGATGGGATAAACTTAAAATTATGATTCACATCGTAAAGTATGTAATTATTATTGTATAACATGCGTAAATCGATGAATTTTCAATATCACAAACGTGAAAAATAATACATGGAATTTTGAGCTGCGTTGGGGCATGGTTGGGACGCTTCTCGAGCCCGTCGACCCGCGCACCCTTAACTCATACAAATTAAGTAAATAATTAGTAGGTAGTTAAATACCTATATCGACTTATTGGGAAGTTGAATCAATAATCAGAAGTTGAACACTAGCTTGCAATTGTTTATTAAAACATTATTAGGTAGGTATCACAATTAAAAAATGTTTGTGGTGCATACACACTGCACACTACATACCTATGCAAAGTTTTTATTACAGATGATTTAAAACATAATCTAAAAAAGGAACAATAACATAGACAAAAGAAATAACAATAGATAAATATATCATATATAATTGTTTAATGTTGGTAATAAATAGGTGATAATTGTGATAGGCTTACTTGAATGAAAGGAATGGTGGAATACCTAATAGGGAGAACACATCACAAAAATTTTGTCAGATTCAGGTAGGAGGTCAACCGTTAATCATCTTTCTTGCTCGCACCAGATGCTGTGATGGGACAAGAAGCCTGTTTTGGCTCTTCATTTGTCCCAACAGCCCCCTCGTCTTCCAAAAGGTCCCCTGTGGGGGACTTTTTGGCTTCCACGGGTTTCTTGGGAGTCCATAGAACGGCTATGAAAGGCTGAAGAAACTTCCAGAGGATGAGGAGGAGCGGCATTAGGTAACAGGGAACGCACACCATCGTGAAGGCTGCAATAAAAATATAGGTACCTATGTACTCTTGAAGAGAAGGTTTTGTAGGACTCCATAACTTGATTTGGTCTTAGAAGTAATGCATCTAATATGTACCTAGGTACCTAAAGTTTATTCAGTGTTAGAGTAATCACCAAGCTAATAAGCGCTCCATACATTTTTCTCCTCATCTAAATTTCAATGTTGACGCAATGGGGAATTATTATCAATTTTTTAAAAATTTTTTCTGAATGATAATGACTCAAAAGAAACAATAATGAAGACGAAATTCAAAAATAGTGTATCTGTAATTTTAGAAAATGTATTGAAATATTTATTATTGTAATTTTGCGTGAAAGTGACGTTGAAAGGGTGGCGTCTGTCATTGGCCAATTCCGTCCAAGATGCCAACCGAACAAAACGAAACACAAAGCCCATCACTGTTTGGGCTCCTGATTAATGAGAGTAGAATTTACATAATTAATAAATTGATTGAATTAATTAATTATATAAATTATTCATATTCTCACTGCTCTCAAGGCGATCTCAGCACATTCTTTTTCGGTTCAGTTCTTTTTAGTGTGACGTAGGAAAGCGTTTCACAAGAGCCTTCCGAATTCCGCCAGTTATTCAAACAGCTGAGATTTTATTCCAAGTTTTCTCCACAACCGAACGATAAACTATCTTTTTTCTTTGTATTGGCAGTGTTATTTTATTCCAAATAACAATACAAAGGAAGAAAAAATGTGATTTTCTCATGCGCGATAATTCCCCATTCTTCTATAATGGGTCACTGTACGAACATACGCCCCATTTCAGCAAACATCGCATTTTTTATGTCCCATATATCGCACGTTCGCAGCGACACTGGTATCTCCCGAAATCCAACTACTGATGATGAATACTCTCCAATTCATCGATCGGGTGACATGGTGACAATGCTTGATACTTCTGACAAAATCATGATGTAAGTACCTACATCCCTCTAATATGTATCATCCAAATATGATAAATCATACCAATTATTGATATCTTCAAGTACCTATTATCTCCCAAAAAATAATTGGATAATATGTAGGTACAATTTTTCGGGATAAATATAATCTATCTTCACAGGGTGCGCCATTTTGTGTTTAGCCAAGCTAACCCCTTCCAGCCATGCTTCTTGCTTCACTCATCTTATAAACACTGACGGATGTTGGGCCCAGCCGCTAGTAGTAGGCTAAAGAGTTATTTCCAGCAAACGAGTTACTCGCAAACAGTTATTGACCAGTAACTGGTTCCGGTTACCAGCTAATGAGATGGAGTAGGTCGACATTCTTTACAGGTAGGTACATTTATTCTTCTTTGCTTGTGGTAACAGAACGGAGAGCTGATGACTAAAAACAGTCATACAGCATGAGTTGATGCACGAATTTTTAAAGAATCATTCTAACCGACATGGTCAGTGATTCTATAGGAATGTTTTCCACTGATTCTGAATATAACCTCATCTTCCAAAGTTTAAGATGGCAATTTATACCAAAAAACATCCAAAAACAAGTTTTTCTAAAGCGGTTTTTGACCCTTAATTTTCTACATTTGACCCCTAGTAGGCCAACAAATCTGGCAAACGAATTCTTTTTTTAATGTTATTTGTTGTTATCTTTTATGTTGAAATGTTATTTGTTGTTATCTTTTATGTTGAAATTTATTTTATTTTATTTTTTAGACCGAATGGGAAATAAAAATAGTTCTTGGCCCTTTGCCCTATCAGGGTTCTGATTCTGGGCACCTCAAAGCGTTGAACATTCACGTTCCCTTCCATGGCAATAAGGTTCAAGGTACTCCGTCCAATTGACCCTGTTTGCCAAGAGGCATCTCATCTGCCTACTCATCTGTCCGACATTATGGAAGTCTCGACCCCGAGAACCGCCCTTAAGGGGCCAAGG
>JAEMON010000007.1:33749493-33762959 GCA_030264115.1 Lygus lineolaris | reverse complement strand
CCTATAAGAATCACCCACCAAATCGGTTAAAATCATTTTTTGTAAATTCGCTCATCAACTCATGCTGGAATGGAACTTTTACTCATTTTTTGGACTTTAGCAAATGTTCCAAGAAAATGAAGCTATTGCAATGGGTCCGAAGAAATTATTTTCTCCTAAAACTTATTATGTCGTCCTTTGAAAATTCCCATTCATCCATCTATATCTATATGTAATGTGAAGCTTTGTATATGGTGTCATATTGGGTATCTAGGTTGGTACCTACCTATAAATCTATACTCTGGCTGAAATACAGAAATTTCATTTTAGGCCTGTTATACCTAAACTTAGGCCAATACTTTCTTTTCGGGCCAATACTGGGTCAACTGAAGAAAGTAAAAAGAATTCTTTGGGACATTTCCTTAAGGAAAAGAAGTGTTCTTCCCATGGAACTGAAAACTGAGTATCAACTAAAATACCCCACGTTATCACTCATATAGTTCAATGAAGCAGTGAACAGATCGAGGGTATGCCACCTTAATGACGTTCAAAATAAAAAATTTGAAGAAAAAAATGAGAATTGAGAAAATTTTGGGAGCCAAATTGTCAAGAATTGATACTTGATAATGAAAAAATGAAATATTCTCGAAAGTTGATAATTGAGACTCGGATTTAAAAAAAATTCTCAAATGTCAATATGTACTTGAAAATTCTTCCATTTTGATGCCTGATAATCGTAGATTTTATCATAGAATGATAATTTTTTGATGATATTGATGAGAAATAGAGAATCTCAATTCAATCCCTGGTGTCACAGTCGGAAACAAGTGCGTTGGAGGCTCTCGCTTGAAAATTCTGGGGACGTGGACCCCAAAAGGAGACACTTGGATTCGGAACAGCTTATGGGACGGTCAGTCGGGAGTTCTGGACAATTTTGATATTGTATTTCATACAATTGATATGAGACAATTGGTACAAACCTCGAGGTATTTCCGGGTTTTGTGATGTTTAGCTATCTTCGGTTCTCGGGCCAAATTCAACAAAAGTGTCGGTGTGTTGCTCAACAGGACTTGGATTCGAGAAGTACATTGGCCGTTAGTACGAACTTGGCCTCACGTATCTACCAAGGGCTGGTCGGGTCGCTGTGTTGTGCTTGGATTGGCGAACGGACACGATTAATTCCCTAGTAATAATTATTTTCTAGTAGTCCAGTGAGTAAGTTGTTCTCGTAGGTATTTAGGCAGGTAGTCACTTCAAACTTCGGCGATTTGTAAGTCCCGTATTTATTGTAGTCCCCCATCCTCCGTTCAGAGTTCCTGCCGGCGAGTAGCGTCGAGGCTTTAGGTACCCCCATTCTTAGTAATTATAACTGTTATCTTCCTGTTCTGGGCTTTCTCTCTCATCCTTCCTCTTCCCCAGCGTAGGGGGGTGGTTACACAATGTTTCTCTCAAATGTTTCAACCAAATATTATGTTAGGAATTTGTAATTGGTTTGAATGCCAGCCAGCAGCAGTCTAAAACTACTAGTTCTGGAATAATAAGTATTTTTATTATATTATTCAGCAATTATCAAGTTGAGATCGAATATTCAACACGAATATTTTCAGTCTCTTCCAACTGGTTTGTGGGCAACTTCACCTATGATAAGAACTGGAATCCTGTTCCAACTGCCATGGCAAATTGTCTCACTTGAGGAGGGGGGACTAGAATACAGGGTAACCTTTTAGTACCTACCTCAGGTTCGACCCAACTAAAATATTCAGCTCTAATTGAAATCATGCCGAAGATCGACTTCAATTTTGACTTTGAGAATTGAACATTATTTGAACTGCACCTTTTAGTTGGAAATTCTAATTTCGATGCAACGTACTTCTAGGCAGGAACCTAACTACTTAGGATTTTCAATGTTGGAACAATACCTTTACTTGGATTCATTTACAGGGCTCATTTAATGTACTTTTACCTAATAAATATTATTGTTGGTGAAACTTTTGCGAATGACTACCTATTTGCATGAAAAACGAAATGCCTAACAGATTGTTGCAATTGGATAGCTGAAGTTGTTATGGTAACAAAAAATGACGCAGGTGTCTACAGTACCATGAGTGTAAGGGATTTCGTTATATACTAGAGCACAAAATAATCAGTAATCCATTGAGGGAGCTTGATAATATGCTCCCGGTCCACTAAAACAAGCCATTTTTCCTCCCGGCTAGAAGAGCAAGCAGGACAAAATGCTCCCGGTCTAGGAGGGTGTGAACTTGACGATAATTATGCTCCCGGGCCACTAAAACAAGCCCTTTTTCCTCACGGCCAGGAGAGCAAGCAGGACAATATGCTCCCGGTCTGGCATGGTGGGAACTTGACAATATGCTCCCGGTCCACTAAAACAAGTCCTTTTTCCTACCGGCCAGAAGAGCAAGCAGGACGATATGCTCCCAGTCTCGCAGGGTACCCAGGACTGAGAGACAAATAACCCAGGCACTTTGAAATGTTTCGATATGATGATGTTATCTCGTGCAAGATCTGGGAGGATAAAGGTACGACAGGTGCCGAGGTTTGGGAGCATATCGTCCAGCCCACCGCTCCGTCGGGAGTAAAATAGTCCTTATTGTGAACTGAGTTTTGACCTCTGGGAGCAAAAAGGCTTACGCCCTCCACGGAAAGGCTACATTAAGGAAATTGAGACTGTTTTCTGTACCTCTGTAAAACAAATCCTTCAAACCAACAGAGGAACTTATAATACAGGGTTTATGATATTTATGTTATATGATTCAATTAAACACTCTAGGGTTCTAGTTACTTTAGTAGGAATACCAGTGGAGAGGGACAGTGGCCTGGCTCCAAAATTGGCCATATTTGTAATCATATAGACCAGAGTTTAGGAATTTATGAAAAAGATACCACTAAAACTACTCATACAAGTTTAATGTACAAAGGAGGGAATATCAAAACAGCATAGAAATTCTAGGAGTTCAAATACGTCCAGCAACAAGGCCATCTTCGAATCCACATTCGTCAGACCCCCTGAGGATCTTGAAGGTGCCCTTGTCACCCCAGTCACTGTTCCAGGAGTTGGCAACGAGCCAGTAGGGCGTGTTGTTCTCCGTTCCCCATCCGATGATACGGACAGCATGGCCTCCGAGTGCATCTCCAGTGACATGTTGGTAAACACCTGAGAACAGAATCCGATCATTAGTGTATTCTTGTTATGACGTAAATGTAAGTTGGTGCAACCAACAACACAAGAAATCCATAGTGTCAAATTGGTGAGCTAGGATCAAGGGTGACTGGTGGCTGAGCTTAGCGGGTCACTTTTAGCTCTTTAGGGACATCCGGCCGAGGTCGTGTGTTTGGAACCTCCTCGTCCCATCACAGGAGAAGAATTGGGATGAAGTCTTATCCTCGTCGTAAAGATCTGGGAGGGCAGTCAAATGTAAATAAAGCCTGTGATGGCTACCATTCGAATAGGATTGGAAGAAGATACTGTCAGTTCACAAATCGTCTGCTGACCTGACCCGCCCCCACCCCACCACCCTGGGCTACCAAACTCTGCTACTACCTACCCCTTCTGTGCAGTACAGGTAGTAAACTGGTGGTTTCCTTCGTCCCTTGTCACAGTTAGACAGTGGGGGAGAGGGTTCCCTCTCGCTACCTACTGGTTGGCAGAATCATCATGGTGGACAGTATCATCCTAGTTTCATACAGTTTTGATCATAGAACACATTTTAAGAAAAATGTGTTCCAGATCATGATGAGAATGATGACGCTGAATCTGAGGTCAACAACCATAGTGCGAGAGGGAAATGAATTAAAACGTTCCACGCGGCTCCCGAATCAGTAATTCCTACAACTGAGCCCAGTGCTTACCAGCAGGCACTTTTGGTTACTCGAACGCCATCTATTTTGTTCAACCAGTTAGTTCATTTTATAACAGCAATAATAACACATTTAACAGCATTAATAACAAGAGAATCAATTGTGGAGCCAAGTAGAGGGTAGGAAATTGTTTCCTACTGGTAGGCAACGTCCCATTGGTTCTCCCTCTTTGCCAACCAACTTCCCTCAACTAGTGCCAAATTAACAGGACATAATTATTTACTTGTCCCTGTCAGTACAACCCATCACAACGCCCTCTCCTCACCCCTTTTGGGAGAGAACGTGATGGAGAATTTCCCTCAAAATATAAAAAATATTACCATCACTGGGATAACATTATCTCCCTGCAGATAAAAGAGGAAGAGTTAGTGGAGAAGCTTTCATGACATTGAAGTCTAAAATACTACAATACTCGAAATTTAGAACTTTAAAATCAACAAAAAATTACGTTAAACTTTTTTCCAGTATTCTCACTTTCTACATCCAACTTACCAGTCATTAAGAGGGAAACAACTACTTAAGTTTAACATTTTAAGATTCAACAAACCTGATTTGTAGGCCACGAAATCAGCATAGACAGTGAAACCAGCTTCAATAGATCCGTACTTCAAGATGTCTTCTTGGGCAGCTTCCACAGAGTCAAAACCGTAGGAAGTGCTGGCTGAAAAGTTTTTTCAACATTCCAAATTAAATTCACGAAACAACCTTTGAAAACAAAAAATAATTCATGATAAAATTCAAAATCTTTTCCCTTACATTAGGATTGTCACGAGTTAGTACCTACTGAAGTATTTTTGTTTTCCTTCATCTTTACTCATTCGTGTGTGGTAAGATAAGAAGAAGATGATGATTGTATGAAACACGGACAATGAGAGCGCAGCATTCTTTTGGCTTAGCTGCCACTGTGTTCTCTCCTACAGGGAAAATGTAGGTACTACAAGATAAATGTAAATTACAGTTCACAGAGCAGCTTTCTCATTGATCCAGCTTGTCCTATTTTTCAAACTAACTAACTAGGTGATGAAGAGGACAAAAATACTCCAATTTCATGAACTTGTGATGCGAAAATGTTGACTAAGGGCGACTACATCCCCTGATGATGGTTATAAATCAACAGAAAGCTCGACGAAGAAGGTAGAGTTAGCCTTAGGCCCGCCGAAAATTGAACCCAGCACACGCACAGCACACGCGTGTGGGAAAATGCGAAACACAGTTTTGAATCAGGTACCGCATATTGAACCCAGCCCACGGCTATCCCATGCAGTTGCTTCCCACGTGTGGGTCGGTTTGTGCTCGTCGCACAGTTTTCGTGGGTCGTGGGTTTCCATATTAGCGCATTTTCGAAGAAAATGAAGCTATTGCAACGGCTTCAAAATTCAAATAATGCAAATTTTTGAAAATTTTCTCCACGGAAATCCGTTTCAGACCATTCTAAAACGATTCCTGAAATTTGAAATATTTGTGTATTTAAATATATTCCAGTCACTCCAGACGATATCTGCTCGAGGGATCGAGATAAACAATCCAAAAAACATTTTCAAAATGTCAATAATATAAAAAGAAAGGAATTTTTGGAGTACTCCAAGGGGTCAAATTTTGAGAATTTAGTTTCAAAAATCGCTAAAAAACGCGTTTTTTGAGGTGTTTGGTGTGAATTACCATCTTAAACATAGGAACATGTACATGGTACCTTCATTCGGAATCAGCGTGAAATTTCCTATAAGAAACACCCACCAAATTGGTTAGAACCATTCTTCAAAAATTCCCATTCATCAACTCATGCTGCACGAATGGGACTTTTTTGTTCAGTTAGGAGAGAATGGAACTTGAAAAGTTGATCGAACTTATAAACCAAGATTGCCAATCGGGGTTTATCTGTGAAGCAAATAAAATACATTTCATTAATAAATGCATTAACTTAAGGCATACAGCTAACTTTTCCTCGCTGTTGATTGGTTTTTCCAATTTGGTTTCCCCTTCCAGTGATGTCGCTTTTTATTATGCCATGTACTTTTTCAAACTGCTCCCGGGTAAGCCAAAAACTATCCTTGAAAACATTGTCAGGAACTTCCGAATACACATTGAACTCTCCAAAGATGCTTCTCCAAGCTAAATAAGAATTTCCTTGACTTTTCTTTCTTTTAATCGACGAATATAAGGGAATCACTTCCTCAGTCTCTGATTCTGAATCCAAATCCAGGAGAAGTTCCATCGGCGTGGTACTAGAAATCTGCATGGGATAGCCGTGGGCTGGGTTCAATATGCGCCACCCGGCCCAGCCCATGGTCGTGGGTCGGGAGTGGGCTGGGCGTGTGCTGGGTTCAATTTGCGGCGGGCCTTATACCCAATCCTGTTGTCTGTTTGTAAAAATATTTTTTTTTTTAGATGGTAGATATCCAATGAAATTTCTTTATCGTTATCGAGAACTAACCTTTGTGGTGGTCATTCTCAAAAGACTTGGTGTATCTCGAGTTGATGCATTGTGACTGGCATTCGGGTGTTTCGGATGTGGGGAGGGAAGAGCACTGAGGCCTGGATCCCTTAATGTGGTGTTCACAGGGCTGAATCTGGTACGGTTGGCAACCCTGATGCAACAAATCGATAACACACTTTGATTATTAAACATGCATTTGCAATATGAGCCATTCTGGGTTGAAATAGCAGTCCTTCATTCAAAAACCTGACGAGGAACCCCTATAGACAGTTGAAACAAGCATTGTGATGTTTTGTGGAAGGACACGTAACACACGTGTCCCCACGTAAAAAAATGGCCCACTACGTAAAAAAATTTAATGATCTCATCAAAAGAGGAAGAGCATATATGACAACAGAGAAACAGTTTTCTAATAGCATGTGGAATATGTATTTCATGAAGCTACTTAAAAGTAAACAAACGGGAAAGAACGTACAATGTTGGAGTTGTAGTCTCCACCAGTAGAAATACCATTGTCAACGAAGTAGTCCCAGGCAGCGCTTGGGTAGCCGCCATCGCAACCATCACCGCAGGAGTCGCAACACGTCAGGAGCTCCTCAGCAGACAGAGGGGTAGTGAACGTTCCGTTGGAAGCTATGCAGACACGATCAGAGAAAGCAGAAGCTCCAGCCACGGCCTGTAAATGAAGCAAAAGAATACCCACTTTAAAGCGATTACCAACCCACTGTTGAATCTCTATGTACCTACATGTTCTCTGATTTTTATTGATTTTTAAATAAATCAGCAGGTCGTTCTGGGGTTTGTGAGTGGTTCCTTAAATCATATTATTAAGGTTGGTATCTACATTTAAATGTATGTGCAAGTTCTCACTAGTACCAAAACTTTCATTTTTCTCAGCCCACGCCAAGGGTGAGAGTTCCATTCATGCAGCATGAGTTGATGAGCGAATTTTCAAAGATTTTTTGGGTGATTCTTAAAAGAAAATTCTACAAAATACTTTTAAAAAACTCGTGTTTTGATCCTTAATTTTCAAAATATGACCCCTTGGAGTACCTACTCCAAAAATGCTGGCCAACGAACTCATCCTTTCTTTTATTATTATTCAAATTTTGAATTTTTTTTGGATTTTTTAGGTAGATTCCAGTGTCAGATATATCTTCTGGAATGACATACAGGTATACATGAAAATTTTAAAATTTCAGGAATAGTTTTAGAATGGTCTGAAACGGATTTCCATGAGGGAAATTTTCAAAAGTTTGCATTACTTATTAAAATTTTGAAGCCATTGCAATAACTGAATTTTCTTCGAAAATTCGCTAAAAGGAAAGCATTGCAACCAATAGGCAGTCAGCGAATAGCATTGAGTAGCAGTGAACGAATATTTTTATGAAAACAAAGGCAAGTGCTTACCCAGCAAGATCCACAGGTGCCTTGGTCAAGAAGATGCGAGATGGTGGGGCACTCTGGCCACTGCTTTCTGGCGTCGAATTCTTCTGGAAGTTCCGACCCTGAGTAGGAGATCCTATTGGGAGATCCGTTGGAGTCCAACTTTGCTCCCATCAAGCCTGTGAAGTAGTTGTAAGGAGTGTCTGCCGCGAAGTTATGCCCCGCCTAGAAGAGAGGCAAAATGTAGGGAAATCGCAAATAACTGTTTTCGCTCTTTATTTTTACATGAAGGGCGTAATTTTTGTTATTGTGCAGTTTGGCTTCCTCTTTCATGTGTCAAATAAACGTTCACACCAATTGTAATGAGAGAAGAAAGGAAAGAAATGCTTGCATACGAGTCTGCAACACATTGGGACATTTCATGTCATTATTAATAATGTTCCCAGTTTCCCATACGACCAACTTTGTTTGGATGCAGTATTATTTCAATGAGCTCCATATTCGACTCAGCTGATCTGGGAGCTCCATTTTCGACTTAGCTGAGAGAGTAGTACCTCAAAACATTGCGGTAGTACCTCATTGATAATAATCATATAGCCAAATTTCAGCTATAATCATATAGGTACCTACCTACCTCACTTCTACGAATCATAATAATCATTGAGCATATTTCGTTACGTAACGTAACATAACGAAAATTTGGTTGTGTGCCATAGCAAAGACATGAAATGTCAAAAGGTTCAAAAGAATTTCTCTTAATCAATTAAATAAACGCTTGTTTGGGAGAAACCTGGTTTTGAAACTCGCCTCGTCATATGCGAACTCCTAGCTATTTTGAAGAAATTGAGCAACACCAGGTATTAACATAGGTATATTTCAAGTAAGCTACCATTCAAGTTGGTTTTCATGGAAGATACTTCCAAGCTTCACCAAACTGGAAGAACCCCCTTCCCAAAAAAATTCACCCTCGGGCTCCAAGTTGAAAACGTTTCGGGCGTCTATCATCCAGATTGTAGGCTTTCAACGATATTTCTCCAACTTTCACTTTGTTTGGATCATGTAAAAATAGCCAGGAAACCAAGATTCAACGCGTATTAAGAAAGTCTCGTCCTCCCAATTTGTCGGTTGTCTAATTTAGAGACACCCCTATTTTCATACAATTCGGATTACGTTTGATGGCTTAAAACCTCAGAAATAGGTACCCCAGCCTTTCCCCCAAAACTCCCGTTTGGCTTTATGAGGAACTTTTAAGGGTCTATCATCCAGGTTTCACATAGTCTTAATGTTGTACGAGGGTCACTCAATAAGGTCTCCAACGCGATAGCGGTTGGAAGGGAGTTTGTAAGAAGAAGGTTGGCACGCTTGCCGTTTACACGAGGTTACTCTCTTTCAAACAAGGGCATCCAGGGGTCCCTAGCCCTTGTAGTATTTGAGCATCAGCCGTTTGAAATGGGTTTGCCGGTTCCTGTTCTCACCGCCCAAAAATTCCGCCAATCAGAATTCATAGGAAACTTCACAGGTATATTTTGTGTAAATGGGTTTAAGAATGTGGGTAAATGGGTTCATGAGTTTCAAGAAGGCCGGACCAACATTCATGATGAAGAACGAAGTGGACGACCAATTACAGCCGTCACAGACAAAATGATCGCCAAATTTGACGCATTAGTGCGCGAAAATCGTTGTGTTACTGTGATTACCACCTTTTCACCCAACTAAAAGAGCACCTGAGAGACCAACGCTTTGGCGATGATGAGGAGGTCAAGGAGGAAAAGCAACGCTGGTTCGGAGAGCAGGCGGGAGAATTGTATGACACAGGTATGTCAAAACTGCATCGATCGGAATGGGGATTATGTCGAGAAATAGACTATAGTAGTGCTAAAAGAAAATTTAAAACAATTTGTTTAATAAAGCATTTTCGATTTCATTAAAATGTGGAGACCTTAATTATTGAGTGACCCTTACTTATAGGGGCAAGATTGGTGAAAACCCTGGATTTACCCCACTCTTCTCCCATAACTCTCCCTTGACATTACACTTGAAAAATTGCTGTATTCAAGTTGGTCGTATCCAACAATATTCCACAACTCCCATCAATAAAGTTGACCTATGTGGCCGTCAAATTGGAACAAACCGACGGACAGGAAAAATTGATATAATGGTGCCAGTCATCTTCAACTACCATGCGAAATTCCATGATTCCATGGTCAATGCGTAATCAGCCATTCAATTTTGTTATAGATCCGTAAGTGTGAGGTACCACACAGGTAGGTATTAGAGAGTTCCTGAGTGCTTTTCGGGATACGAAATTTTGCATCGTAGACTGTCATATCGTATCGCAGCAGCATCTGCGTATCTCTTACAGAAACTTTGTAAAGATACGACATTTCAGATACTACGGAAAGTTCGTATCAGTGGCGTCTTATCGCAGAATTACCTTCCACAGCGATAACAAGGCACATTTATTTCAATCTGATGCTCAGCATACAATTGAAAAACAATGTTGAGGTCTTCGGCAGACAATAAACAGAGATTGAATTAATTAAAGTGTTCATCCATCATGAAAACTGTCACTTTACGATACAACACTAATTTCACAATACGGAAAAATATTGGGATACGAACTTTGACAAGGTTAGCTTCCACTTTGCTCTTCCAAGACGATACAAAAATTAGACGCAAATCTTCGTATCTCTCGTGGCATCTCTCAGGAACTCTCTGCTAACTCTAAACGATGGGAACTTACCGTCCAGGTAGTGTGAGCATTGTTGACGTCATTGATGATCCTCTCCATGTCCAGGATCCTGTAAGACCCAGCATGGGCCATCGCGACGATGGCAAGCCCCACTAGTGCAAGTTTCATCTGCAGCAATCATAATTAGTATTTAGTACCTACTGTAACTATTTGGATTTGGAGTTCGTTGATGATAGAGAAACTCGTATATTATTTACTTGATGACGCTAATTATAAATTAGAACTCAGGCGGGCTGCGGTGAAGTAGTCATTGTCAGCTAAAGGGGGCCTCAAATCTGGGCCTGATCAGGATTATTAAAGATGCAAGGCACTCCCAAATGAACTTGGCTACGACTCGATTAAGATAAAAGAGTGGGGACGCCTGCAGCAGAGTGGGGACGCCTTGTGCTGACGCTGCACAGTGCCCCTCTGAGTAACAGTTCCTACACCAGGCAAAAACTGTTTCTTAGCTCAGATAAGTCTGTAGCGACACACGTGTGAAAAATGGTATCTACCATGGTTAAGGTTTTTTGATCACATGGAAAATAATTGTTCAACATCAATTCTGCCGTTTCAAGGAAAAACCACTAATCTGCAAAAATTTCGACGTCCAAAAAATGCCTCTAGGTTTTTCAGCTGCCCCCTTCATTGCTCGACTCCAGTTTAGAGTTAGGTACGAGGTACGAATCCGTATCGCCGCTCGACGTTCACGTTAGGTCATATCGATCATGCTGATATCGATTAAATATCGAAAACATCGATTCGCTTCGATTAATCGTAGTTAAGTTGTTCTCTTGTTCTTTCCCTTCGATAATGTAAACTCGAACACTCTCTCAGTTTGGAGGCAAAACCACTTGAGCTGTTTTGCCTGCAAACACTCGCCATTTCTGATGCATCCTTTTTTGGAAAAACCACTTGATAAGATATCATTTAGCCACAATCTGTTTACAAAACAACTGGTCCCGAGTTCCGAGTGAAGTAATTTGCAGGAGAAACCACTTGGGTGTGAAGCGAAAAATCACTTGCTATGGAAAAACGCTTTATGCGTTTCGAGGCAAAACCACTTGTCATCAGATTTCGGTTGATAAGTGGTTTTGCCTGCAAATCGGATGACGTCAAATGTCGATAAGTGGCTGAAATTGACCAAGACCAACACAAGTGGTTTTGCTTGCAAACTACCACAGATAAGTTGTTCTGCCTGATGGAAAAACCACGAGATAAGCGGTTTATTCGATTTTTTACAAATTTTGACGAATTTGGAGATAAGTGGTTTTGCTTTAAAACGGTAGAATTGTTTTTGGGGGAATATTACGCCTAGGGCGTTGGGCATTTTGGCAAATTATTGACCTATGAAAATTCCAATCATTCATTCACTCAATGAGCAAGTTTTCAAAGCAGTTAAATCAGATCTCCAGCACAGCAAATTTCGACCAGAATATTATTTTAAGGGCTTTTAATTGGAAAATTTGAACTAACAACTACCATATCATCGGGAAACCTCAGTAGGTAAGTCTACCTACCGTAGTTCGTTGGTGCGACACGATGAACTCCAAGGCAGTTCCTTTTCGAGGCGTTTATATAAGTTTCTTCTGAAAGTACTAAACACGTGAATATTATTCGAAGATAAGGAAAATCAATAATGCGGTATATATTATCAATAAGTACAAGTACCTTGTAAACACTGCAGTGCCTACCATGGTTGGTCTTAAACAATGGAACTGAGCACGTGAGAGGTCCTTGAGGAAGAAATATCTATGAGTACCAAGCAGTGTTCTAATTATGTACGTAAAATCAACAAAACAACGGAAATCCCGAATCTGATTCGAAACAGTCATTCCAAGAGATAAGACCTGCGTGGTCGAATACTCTTTCAATTAAAGTGATAGACATGACGACAACCATTGAACAATTCGACGATTTCAAGAAGTTGATAGGTAGCCATCACACAGAAATCATTATAAAACTGACTGGAGGTCAACCGTATTCAAGTGGGGACACTCAAATCCTCAGCTAGGGATCTGTTTTACAAAATATTTTCCTTACTGTACGTCCGGGATGATGTCAGCATGTCGATTTGAGGGGCCGAAGGAGTGGCGTAGTTCAGTTTTCCCCCATTTTTCTCTGCCAATTTTTCGAAGATTTCGATGCGGTTCTCTTCTTGTTATTTAATTCTTGTTATTGTTTAAAAAATCAAATTGGCATAAAGGCACCTCATCCCCCTAGAAAATGAAAAGTAGGAAGAATGCCGTCAACCGCATGGAAATCCGTTGAAAATTGAGTGAGGTAAATGGGGAAAACTACTGAACAAGCTGTTCAGCGCTAAAATGGTTAGAGAAGGAAGTGGTTATCGATTTTTCGAAATTATTGGACCCAAGAAGTAGGTACCTAATAATGTTATAGTAAGGTGTAGTGGTGGGTGACTTACCAGCTGGTCTTCCCTGCAGAGATGAGGGGAACGAAAATTACCAATAATCATGGGTACCTACTGTGTTAGTGAGCTGGCGTTGGTCTCATCCGACACAGAAGTCTCAAGTCTTCTCTTATACAAAACCAATTTTGGGCGAATTCCAATTAGCTTCTCTAGGTATAGAAACTTGGGGTATATTCGAAATCAGCGCCAAATTGCCTTTAAGATGGGAGGGGACGATTTTTTCGTCCGAAAACCCCCTATTTCGACCCACTGTGGCCTTGCTCAACTCCAAATTCGTTGTACGCATTTTTTTCACTTTTGTGATTTTGATCATGTGAAATGATCATAATAGGTAGGTATGGGTATAATGAAACAAAAATATCCTTTTGGAGCTATATGGGGAATCATCGTGTATGAGAAAATCAAATTTTTTCTGTCTTTGTATTGTTGTTTGGAATAAAATAACACTGCGAATACAAAGAAAAAGATAGTTTATCGTTCGTGTGTGGAGGAAACTTGGAATAAAATCTCAGCTGTTTGAATAACAAGCGGAATTCCAAAGGCTCTTGAGAAACCCTTCCCTCCCCACGTCTCACAAAAATAACTGCGCTGAGATCGCATTGAGAGCAGTGAAAATATGAATAATT
>JAEMON010000007.1:33655433-33671316 GCA_030264115.1 Lygus lineolaris | reverse complement strand
AAATAATAAACCGTTGTGTTATAATTTGCAGCGTTTTTATTTCCGCCGGGCCACAAGTAGCGTGGCCGCATGCGCAAACGTGAGTTTCCTGAAACTTCTGTTTCTCAGTTCGCTCAAAGTCGGTGGTTTATTGGGGACTGGCTCCAAGTCTATTACCTGTGAATTTCATCGCTATTAGATCAGTAATAGCTAATGCGCATGCGTACCCTGATAATTTGTTGTCACTTGCAAAATCCCGGTCCTAGTAGACCCATTTCGTTGCAATTTCCAGGAACTGTGCGGGTTAGTCCCTAGACGGTCCCCTCTGAATTTCATGACTGTCAACTAATCACTGTGGTACTCCTAAAACAATGGCTTCTCAGTTCCTTATGGACCGATTTTTCTCAAGTTCGGGGAGTAATTGGGGGCCTCCAAGTCGATTGCCTATTAATTTCGGACCGATCGCACTAGTGATAGCCTACTGCTCATGCACAAAGTTGACCTTTGTTTTTAAACGCATAACTCCGGAACAATTCTACCAATTTCAATTTTAACTTATAAATTCATAAATAATGGGTGATATCACGTAAATTTATCTATTTGTATAGGTAGGTACCTACTCACTCAGTTTAAATTATTACACAATCGGAAGCTGCCTACACCACTATTATAGTTACATTATTGGTCATTGATCATTATGGTTGTGTTCCAAATTTAACTTGCAGGGCACTCATAAATATTTATAAGTAAGCAATAAATTATTATCCAACAATTAAATTATTAATTTATTAAGCAATAAATTATTATTATTATTTTACCATTGAGGCAACGGTATTCGAGTTTTAACATTCTGAACTCCCCTCAGCGCTACTGATGCACTTTTTCCTTGAGGTTTTTGAATATTATGGAATATTCCTTGCGAAACAATACTAAGTGCTGTAATGAGTACCTACCTACGCACAATAGATAATGATTGTATCCTGTACTTCCAATGGACAAACTCGATTTTTATAAATAAATTTAGTAGTATTTTTGTTTGCTCCATTGCTATAGCTCAATCTGAAAGCGACAAACAAGAGATAACTGCAGTTCCCATTCATAGTTGCTGTTGAATGGGAAGTAGCCAGTGATGTATGAATGTGGCGAGGAACTGTTAGTGGTTACTAGCATTTGGATTTTGTTTCGTCCTCAATCATCAAATTAGTGTTTCGAAAATAATCATGAAATTATTGTGCTTGGAAAAAGAACGGACATGTTGAAGGAGGTGAATTCATAAAAGTTGGATGACAGCTTATCGAAGGGAGCTCAGAACTTGGAGCTCGGAGGAGGTGGCAGAGCTAATCAATATCAACTGGTTGAATGATATTCCTTGTTAGGTAGACATTTGGAAGAAAAAACCCAAGAGGATTTAGTGTATGTATATCGCGTTTGGAGTACAGAGCGAGGAATTGATGGGCTTTGAGGAAAATTTATTTAAAGACACAAAGAATGAGTTAATATTAATTAAAGTTGGCCGATGAAGCGATAATATTGTTTAGGAATGACGTACAGCGGATCGGATCAACAGGTTTTCGTAACAGCTGGTAAATGTATATTATACAAGTGAGCCAAATATTTGGGAACTTACCCCGATTTGGTAGAGGGTGCGTAGATGCTTGGAGGTTTTGTAGTGGTGATAGTGGTTGTCAGGCAAGGTGGTTGTTTGAGAAAGGATCTCGTGTACGATGTCTTCAGAGGCAAAGTTGATGACCTCGTGCTGAAACACGATCAACGGGGTCCTGGAAAGCGCCAGGGCGGCTTCGGCCATCCAAATAAGGAGGCAGGTGTACCAACTGCTAACCCAGCTCATGATTATCAATTGTCCACTACATATCACGGCACGACCATCCGAAAGGTTGTTGTGAGCGCGAATGATGAAAATCCAAAGGTTTCGCGGGAACTTGGGGGAATCTCCTAGTTTTTTTGTACCTCTCTCTTTACTATAACGGCTGGGGGACGGGCCAGGCTCCTTGAACACCACGTGAGCGAGCACTTCTGAACTGCCTCCTTCCAACTTATGAATGAACCAAGCATCCAGGGAGTGGGGGACGAGAAGAACGAAGAAGAAGGAAGGAGGTGGAGGAAGACTGTGGTGCGGCTCTGGCCGGCTCTAGGTACCGACCCTGGATCGATCTTTCAAAGGATTGGTAGGCATGAAGATGGACTGCTGACTGGTGATCTGAAATGAGAGTTGAGAAACCTTCACCTTCTCCAACTTGCTACATTCATTCAAGCTGCAACCTCAGAATCCCAATAGGTTCCTACCTAACTACATTACCGAAACATACTTTCGAAAAGGTCCTTAACGATCCTTAATAGCATTCTAAATGATCATCTAATTAACAGTAGGTAGTCATTATCCTAAGCTACATGTGCTTAGGTCAATGAGATTGGAATAGATATTCACTTCTAAAAAATTACGTCATTGCATAAAAAAGCCATATAAATATAAGGGTTAAATACTAGGTTCTTGAATGAACACTCCTCCAGGGCATTGAGATATTTTGTCCAGACGCCAAGTACCAAGTTTGATCTGGCTTGCATACTGAAGTCTGTCTGTGTGCGGATGAGGTGTATTCAATAAACTACCTCACTACTTATA
This sequence comes from Lygus lineolaris, assembly GCA_030264115.1. Classification (NCBI taxonomy): domain Eukaryota; kingdom Metazoa; phylum Arthropoda; class Insecta; order Hemiptera; family Miridae; genus Lygus; species Lygus lineolaris. The sequence goes on along the minus strand of JAEMON010000007.1, from coordinate 33,668,696 downwards.
CATATATAACTACTAGAGAGACTAGATAACTAGTCTCTTTAACTAGTATTTTGGAGCTATTAACCAGCTACTTTCCCAACTCAGACAGTCTAAGCAGGATTGTATCAGAACCAAACAATAAACTTTCATCGCCTTCTAGTATACAGTTAGTACAACTTACTACAACACATTTTTCTCATCGTCGTTCTTCCATAAAGTTTCTAACAGGTCTGTACGAAGCTGAAAATAAAGGTAGGTAGATGTTAGTTGGCAGCTACCTGATGGATTGCAAGAATTAGGTAGTTATAGCCTTTTCTGGACATACGGCCATTCAAATAGTCCTACATTAATATAACTAAATATCTAGGTGTTACTTTTTTCGATTACGTTTCTAATGTTTTGTGTATAGCTTTGGTTGGACAAGTTGTATTACTACTATTTGCAGCTCTTGGTAGAAGGTTCCGCCATGCTTACTCAGGAGTAGTATTTGCTTTAGTTTCCCAGCTTCACGATGGAATTGCTAGGTGAAAATATGGTGACATTCCTAACAACTGGACATGTTTAGATCTTAGATAGATATGTATGCATGTTAGATTAATCAATCTAAGTACTTCCTATTGTGATGAGCGAAGAAATATTTTCCGAACAACATCCGAACTATCTCCAAGTACGAAAATCAAGGAATCGGTGTTGACAGAGCAGCCATACGGACTGTTGACGGCGCAGAGGTTTACTCCTCCTTCAAGACCTATCTTTCATGCGGGTTTTGCATATCCCCGAAACTAACCGTTCCGAGAGTGTCAACGATCTTATGTCGAATATCGTAGCAGATGGATGAATTCGTGAATGCCTACTGACTGATGATATAATTCATTAATAATATTAACACTGACGTGGAGAAACAAACAAAAAAACTTATAAACTTATCTCAACATTTTCATTTAAAATATCGTCCTTTGGCTCCACTTGAAGAAACATTCACTTATATACTAATTTATTATTCTCGGAGGTTGTTACCAAAAGCATTGGTGTTAAAGCAAGATAGAGTGCTCCCTAATGGACAAAAAACACAATCAAAAGGAAGCGACGAGTGTGGGCCTGAGGAAAACACACCTCGAATGTAGGTATACCGAATCAAGTAGACCAAGAATACCAAATTATTTTGTTTTCCTTGCTTCCGTGCCCTAAAAGGTAGCGGGAGCTCTGTTCTCACTTCAGTGAAGTGAAAATATTAAAAATAACAATGTCCATCGTCACCTTGTACGTTTTTTAGACCACTCTGAACAAATTTGGTTCTTTCTGTCCGTGTGTGTTTTTGTGTGTGGATCTGCGAATCTTTTCCACAATTTTCATCCAATTTCGATGACATTTTCAGCCGTGTAGGACAAATAGCTACCTCTTCGTATATACAAACGTGGATTTCCGCAAACACCGAATTCTCAGGATCTATATTCATCTAAAGGCCCGCTCTTCCATAGGAGAGAGTAGACGTCCAGACGATTTCCTATGAAATTAATTTCGTTCGAATCATCGGTATCTATCCATGGTGGATGTAAAAACGTGAAAAACGTCAACATCAGAAGCGATATAAAGGAAAAAACTGTGGATAATGTTGATGTTATCAGTTCAGAAAAATATCAACACGATAGCTATGAACTTACCTCAATGTTTCACACCTAACAGACTTTCTTATTTTTCTTATAAAGATATTTATGATTTATTAAACTAAGTATACTCGTACATATACATATTCCCGTGCAGTTTTCTTCCACTTATTGAAAAATGGGCAGTGTTCGTTCCGATCATTCACTGCTACCTGATGAATAAACCCAACGACAACAATACCCCTATGGGAAAGAGGACAACGATATGCCTACTGGATGGTGGAACTGTCAACAGGTGTCCGCGTATAAAAAGGGAAACGCGTATTCTTATATCCTGCACAACCGCGGATGTTGAAATAATAAAACCAGATTCGTATTTCTTCCTGATTTTTTCCGACTCCCTTCGAAAAACCCCTTTTCCAGGCTCGGTTATCGACGTTATACAAACGACACGGGACAACCAGGTTTTTTCTCGATGGGCCCAGCTTACAGCCTGGTAAAGCGATAGGTGCTGGGTTGACAGCGGAATCAATTTTATGACGCATTATACGTTACCGTAGTAGATGAAAGCATCTCGAGTTTAATGGCCACTGAAGATCCTCTCTTTCCAGCTTATCTCAAGTGATTTCCGAACACGGGTTCTCACCTAGTCAGTACCTGTGCCTGTACCTAAAGTACAAGTTCAAGTTCGGGTATGTCTCGGAAAATACCTACCTATCGAACTTCAATAGACATGAATAGTTCCGGAAGAGTTTAAAGGTTGATTTGATGAACATTGAAATTACCACGATCAGCGATTCACTACCAAGTGATTATATTTTCGAGTCACTAGAGTTCTTTTCCCGTTTCCCGCCTCATGGGGGACAAACGGTTGGTCCTGCAGTGATCCAGGTGGTCTCGTTTAATCTGGATATTCGTAATCTACTTATTTGAAAATGCATACAAACTAACTGTGAGAAAAACTGTCCAATTATATTGAAAGTTGATTCTAGCGAGGATGTTTTGAAAATGTCACCCCTATTTTTCACCCCTTGGACAACAACGATGAGCGGAGATCCACAACTGGACCCTGAATGGTACATAGGTACATACCGATTTTCGTTAATTTGGGTCATGTAAGTTTCGAAGATTTCAGGTTTTAAATTAGATCTTCGGATTAGGCGTCGTACCTTGAAACATCAAATTTTGAGGGGGTAACAATTTGTTTCATGCTCGATCCCAAACATTAGTTATTGAAAATAATAAACTGAAATCATGAAATCAGAGGGCCGCACAGGTTATGCTGGTATTTATGCCATTTGTATTGGATGATTATGCTGATATAGATGAGTTGAATCCATATTAATAAAATCGAAAGTCAATCGAAAGTATTAGGTAGGAGCCAATGTGGTCTTACCTTGCTTAAGGTGACTTAAGTACCAGTAAAGTAACTTGTTGACTTTACCAGAGTTCTCTATATTTGGTGTCGCAAGCAGAAGGGTGACTGGATGGCTTGCCGCAGATCTTCGGTCGGGCTGCAGACCGCCGAGTCCCGATGTTGTCTTGCGGGTTCTAATCAGATAAGTGGAACGAATTCCAAGAATGCTCCTGGAATAGAAATAGAAGAATATATACAAGCTATATAATTTGGAGGGGAAATTTATACAGGCAGAGTACAGTCGGGGCCCAAACCAAATTCCACATCTCAGCACATTCAGTGATTCAGAGAACTAACAAGAGAAATATAGGACTAACGAAATCGGATTACTTCGAGTTTAGTTTGATTATTCCTAACTTCACGATCGAGAGTTGAATAGAAATAGGTGAACCTGAAGACTCATCATCATGCTCTACCATTTGAGTAATCCAGAGAGTCACCACAGTGAGAGTCACACTGTCATGTCAACCAGGACCAGAAACTATACAGTACATTTCTGGCGGTCTAACGAGTCTACCCTCAAAATTTGAAGTAATTAAATTCAAAATGTCAAAATTGTGGTCTGTACCGAGCCATTCCATGTTTCCTTCAGCCGTACTGTATCGCATACGTCAATGCTAAACCATAGATCTGTTTCCACATACAATCTTGTTGAAAGTTCTGACTCCGAGATTGACTTATTTCCACAACTCATTTGGTCAGTTCAAATCTTCATGCTGCTCTACTCTGTTTGACCAATGGCTTATATCATGCTCTTAATCCCATAACAAAATCTATGTTGATGTATCATTGCAGACTCTCATTCGCATATAGTTTATACTACTGTCTGACTTCTCAATATCCTATTTATTTTAGTTACCCAAGTCTTATGATACGAATCACGACGTGTATCGTAATGTAATTAGGCGCTGCCTGTTTTATGCCACTAATAAAAAATATATTCTATTCTATACCGTCAAACGGACAAACAAAACGGCCAAGTACTGTTCTGTCGAAATAGCCCTATGCTGAGTCAACTCTCAATTACGTTCAGCTCACTTCTTCTTGTTATTTTCTTTCACAAAGTTACCCAAAACACTCAAAGTTGAAAAGTTGTAAAAATAGAATGCTATGAAATACGTAATAGGTACGACGCATTTTGTTACATAGTATGGACTATGGACCCAGCTTAACAAAACAGTACAGTCGTTTGTCTCTTGGGGAACTTAACTATACATTCCTTATGCCTGACCCTTTCTTTTAGGTTAGATTTATACCATCCCAAATTTCGACTAATTATTGTAGATCTGACAAGCGGATGCTGCTAATTACTGCATAATTGGTTTCAAAATTGTAGCATTCTTTGCTAATGTTGATCAATAACGTCCGCGTTACCCGTTGATACGAGCGTTACGTCCGTTATCAGTTGATACGATTGCGATCATAATTTGATTTCTAGGGGATCTACCTAGGTCCAAAATTTATGAAAATCTGTTGAAATTGACGAAAATGTGTCTCAGAAATCCGTTTTGAAGACAAAAGTAGGTAGGTATTTAGTTTGAGCAGCATTCTATCTTCACTTCAGAATAAGGAATAGGTACTCCAGTTGCAAACCATTCTTAGTAATATGACTCAATTATTGCATTTTCAATCCCTCCAGTCCGGTAGATTTGGTGGCAAGCGGTTTTGATGGCAAATTGGCTTGGAGAGGTCCAATGTCTACAGGGAAAGATGGTCCTTTAGTAAATTGGATCGTATCTTCTTTTCGATTGTTGCAAAATCCAAAATGGCTGCATATTTTCGTTCGTGCAACATTTTATGCTTGGTGATTAATGAGCAATTTTCACTGCTCTTTTGATTGAGTGAGAATCGTATGCTACTTCTCATGGTCTTCATCTTCCTGGTCATAAGTAATAATCCAGTTGCAAACCACTCTGTTAATAATTGTAATTAATTTTGTCTCAACATAACTAATGCGTTTTGAACATCTCTGACCATCTTTCCGTTCCGTGGGTTTGGCTCTTGCAGTTTTGATGACAAGTTGGCCTGGAGGAGTCATCATTGTGTCATTTCAAGAAGCCAAAAATGACTAAAGAGAAAAAAATTCCCTTAGCAAGATGTATCTCCTGTTCTTCGCGATTGTTGCAAACTGACAGCAGATCTTCTAATGGTTCCTAGGCAGCAGCTGTTGGTTAGTGAATGAGCAAAGTGAAAGTTGTCCTACGGGACCACGTTTTGTGAATGAAGAACACGGCTGACAGGGTGGTGAAGAGTGGGGAAGGAGCCAAGCAGCACAATCCATGTCCCCACCCAGGGACAGGGACCAGAGCTTGGTCCATCGAGAGACGAGAAACAGACCTGCGGGGATATCCGATGTTGACCGTGGCGAGCGCGGGAGTGGCCTTTTGAGCGGATCAGGATGTAATAATATCATAATACCCGCTCGGTGTTAAGACCTATAATAAATGGAACAGTAAAGAATGAAGGTGGCGAGGAAGATGGTGGGAGGGGGGTCTTGCGAGAGGAGGTCTCTTAGAAGCTTGGAAGGCCAGGTGTGTTGAGTTTGAAGGAAGGGAAGCTTGAGATGGAGCGCAGAAAGCGAGGTCTAAGATACGACCGAGTATCGTTGGGTTGCTAACATGTTATCGATACTTCATCGGTACTTGTTGCTTTTTAGCTTGTTCAGAGGATTACCTCTGCGGTTACTGGACTTATCAGGGCTTCCTCAGGTTTGAGACAGGAACACAGGTTGTCTCAAGACGAAGAAGGACAGTACAACAGCAATATTTATTCAAATATCCTCACAGGTTTCGTATTGAAAAACGTCTGCCAAGTTGGGCGGGCAGTACAGCTTCCTCATTTTTGTAACATGGACGTATAGAATCAGTTAGTGAACATGTCAACGAAATCGGTAGAATAGTTTCGGAGTTAGGAGCATGCATATTAAAATAAATTTCAAGTTTGCGCATTCGCATAGCCATCACTTATCCAATTGTGACGATCTTCGAAGGTAACTGTCTTGGAGTCAGCCCTCAACTACCCTCCAAAATTGAGCAAAATCCGTCCATCAGGAACTGAAAAATCGCAGTTTCAGGAAATTTACGTTAGCGCATGAGCACACGCTAGTAATGGTATGATGGCTATTAAATTAATAGGGAACTGGGTAGAGGTTACCACGTACAATCTCTGAAAATTTCAATAGCTTCGGTCGAGTAGAGTTTTGTCTATGAAACTCATTTCAAAATTGCGGTTGCGCAGTAGGTATTACTGATAGAATCGTGTTGAAATTCAAAGGTAATTGTCAACCTCCAACTACCCTCCAAATTTGAGCAAAATCGGTTCATTAGGAACAGAGAAATCGTAGTTTCAGGAAATTCAGGTTTGCGCATGCGCACACGCTACTAGTGGTCCGATGGCGATGAAATTCATAGGGGACCCTCTAGGGGCTAACTCATGTAATCCCTAAAAATTTCACCGAAATTGGTCGAGTAGTTCCGGAGATACGCCTTTGACAACAAATTTCAACTTTGCGCTTGCGCAGTAGCTATTACTGATCCAATCGTGACGAAATTCATAGGTTATTGTCTTGGAGCCAGTCCACAACTACCCTGCCAATTTGAGAGAAATAGGTCTATTAGGAACTGAGAAATCGTAGTTTCAGGAAATTCACGTTTGCGCATGCGATCACTCTACTAGTGGTCTGATGTCGATGAAATTGATAGGGGACAGTCACGGGACTAATCCGCACAATCTCTGAAAATTTCATCAAATTCGGACCACATCTTCATATAGTTTTGCCTGGGACAAGTAATTGACGACAAGCAGACACGGACACAGACAGACACGGAACCAAAATTGTTCAGAAAGCTCTGAAACGTAAAAAGCAAGTGGAAATTTTGATTTTGGAGGACATTTTTTTTAATTTCTTGCACGAATATATAGCTTCCTACCTTCGGTAGTGAGGAAGCAAAAAGTTGTTGACATCTCTTTACCTCTTTGGCTCTATTAAAAAATGTGTACTACCGAAATCTTGTAAATTCATTTAGGTACTATGCAAGTAAGAGTAATAATATGCCACTTGGTTTGACAAGGTTCTATTGGTAGACTCGACTTTGGTTTATGAATAAGGATTGGACAAGGATCTAACTATAGTATAGATTCAATAATGGTTTGAGGAAAATTCCAACTACCGGCTCGACCTTGTTGTGGTAAGGGATCAATGGCAGAATTTCGTTTGACAGGGTTTCAAGTGCAGCCTGAACCTTGGATTGACCAGGATTGTTACCGATATCAAAGAGTGCCGTGCCTAATAGAATCATACATATAGGTAATAGGTAGGTAGGTAGGTAGCTGATGGTCGTGCGCCACCAAAGACTACGAATAAGTCAATCAACACTCGATTTGAATATTATTTGTCAAGATTTCTTCTAGACACCTACCTACCTATAGGTACTTAAAAAAATGCGTAACTTTTTGGTCTTTGTGTCTTATAGAAAATAGGCAAGCGTAAGATTCATAAGACTAATATTCAACTGACGGCGCGGACGTGTGATACAAGTTGGTGCTTAGGTACACACTTGCACAACATACTGAACCAAACAAATTCATCTTCACTACAAACAAACCAGAATGTTTTCTTGGCGATCAGGTTACTCACTCCTTATGAAGAATCCACCAGCCCGGGATGAGATCACAAACTCGTGGATCATCCGCATAAAAACAGCTCTCGGAGCGTCCCGTGATGAAATCAAAGAGTTCGGTCACCATGTAAGGCCACGCTGCGAGGAAGAAGACCTAAATAACGGACAAAGACCAAGTTTCATTCAGTCAGCTCCATTCAGTACAATGCGGTCCACTACAATACCTCATACAATAATCTCTTTACAATGATGTCTTCACAATGACATCTTGACAATTTTCTCTGTATTGTACGAGTGTACCCTTTGTTAGCGAAGGCCTATCAATTTAATCAACATATCCCAAGGATCCATTTTGCAGATTGACAACGTAATATTGGTTTGATGGCCTTTCATGCTGTAGAAATACTGTATCATGGCGTGAAAGTTGAAACTGCATTTTTTGTCTGCCTTTTGTTCACCAAAATATAAAATTTCATTCACATATAAAATTTCGAGATTCATCTAGTCATAGTGAGTTTTTTAAATACGATTGGTTGCTCAATAGAGAGGCTTGGAGATCCCGTTTTTCATCTCTATACTAAAACAGGAGGATCTTAATTGTTTCACAGATGGACAAATTATCAATTATTAACGAATGGCAATAATAGAATGACACGGTAAAAGTATACATTTTAGGAAGATGGGTGAAGAGAAATATTTCTCATCCATCTTAAGACTCAGACAACCCGTACAGGTAGGTACCAGCCTAATGTTCTTTCAAAATTCCTTTGTATTGAGTCATGGCTTCATGACGAAATTTCGTTCTAAAAATACTTTTCTTCAAGCTGGCATGGGGCGTGGATGGTGAAGGGGCATAAGGTAGAGAAAATTGATAAAGAGGATGGGAAGAAGAGGTTGGGCATAAGCAGAAAAGAGAGACTGGGCCCGAGAAGCGGTTGGGATGGCCGGCTTGAGATGTGGACTATGTAATTTGTGTAGAATGCGGTGTGGGAACAGTATGGTAGCCCTGGCCGCGGAGGAATGCTGACGGAATGTCAGGTGACCTTTGCTCCCACTCACCATCCTCTTCCAATTAGGGGGCCGGCACTTCTTCTGATACTTTTCCTTCTTCTACTTCTTCTTCTTCCTCTACAGGGATATGGGAGAGGATGAGACGTTCGGGAGGAATTCATTGAGAACGCCAACCTGAACGAGAGAGAAATGTTCCTTGAATAGGAGGTTTCTAGAGGAGTTGGCACGATAGGTGAAGCCGCCGGGCTCTCTCACGTCCACGTCCTCACCAAACCAGCCTGAGATTCTGGAAGAAGACTGTACTTAGAATTCATCACCGCAGTGCAAGTTAGATGGGTGGAATTGACCTAACCACAATGTAGTTTTATATCTTCCGAGTCTCACCCTTCACGACTGGACCCGTGCTCAACAATTTTTCACTCATTACTGCCTCTTTTTCTCTACTGTGCGCGGAAAATTTATCATTTCATACTTATGATAAATCAATACGAAATTATCAAAATTAACTCTCTACAATAATTACAATCACAAATAACTATGTTATTACGTGTAGGTACATTAATAAATTGAGTCTCAAGACCCAAGCCACACGAAGCACATACACACATACAGCTACAGTAGGTACATGAAGCTTTGACTTTTATATCCCCACCAACGTATAAAATGAGGAAACTGGGTTCTTATTTCAGAATTGTTTCTTCAGTACTTTGCCTCTCGATTACAAGCTTCATGTAGGTACATTGTAGATAGGTACCTAGTTATTCAGAAGCCTATTCTTCGGAGCCGTTTCTAATCGTAGGTTATGGAGACCTTCGAAAAACGGAAATATATCACAGCCAAATGGGATTTAAATGCTGGTGATGAATGAATAACCCATACTTTAATCGAGGTACAAAATTTAACAATTCCTGAACATTTCATCAAAATCGGACCATAATAAATTTAGTACAGTTTGTAGTAGTAGTAAGTACAGTTTCTTCAAGACAAAGAATTGCAGACCCGGAACCAAAATTGTTCAGAAAGCTTTGAAACGCAAAAAGCAAGCGGAAATTTTGATGTCGGAGGATAGAATCGTTCTTACTTTTAGCTTTTTACTTCTTTTTCGGTAGGTAGTGAGGAAGCAAAATACGGCGTACGGCGGACGGACGGATTTTTTTTATTCGATTTTTGGATTCTACGTATCTTGAAACGTAAAACCTCAAATTTTGAGGGGATTAAAATTTTTTTTCTTGCTCGATTCCAAAGGTTCATTAGGTATTGAAAATAATAAACCAAAATGGGACTCGTGTTTACGTCGGTGCAGGTATAGGTACAATAGGTTTGGAAATTAAAACTTGCTGGTACCCAAGTATTTTATTGTTTATATCTCGCTATAATTGCATCGCAGTTCACTAATAGAATTTCAAATACTGCCACCATCACTTGAAAATCTTATTGTTGAAGAGAGTTACTTTCATGGTAGACTGCCTTATATGGATAGCAGGATATTTCGCAGATATTTGCCACTCCTCTCATTTCTCCCTGTACTTCAGAGAATTTTGAACAAGGAACGACAAACGTTGACTTCCTTCAGCTTTCCTTGAAACGATCAAATTGCTTCTCTTTGCAATAATTATGTTCTTGAAGAAAAAATCGATATGCCGGTCGGCTTTCCTGCGGGGGCGGATATCCCTTCAAAGGACACTTCCGCCCATAGTGTCCCCTTCAGCGGTTTGATACCTTCTGCCTTGCCTTTTTCAAAGCCAATCCCGGGAAATGCAGAAGCAGAAAACGGAGACGGTTGGAAACTGAGAAAAGAATCAAGTTTGACTCCATGGAGGACCCTGTGTCGTACTCGTCGTTACTCGTCTCGTACGATTGGAAAGGGAAACGGAAGCGAGTGTTTTCTTATCCTGCCCTCTCGTCTTGCAGCTCGTTTACTTGGAACTCGGGAGTGGCCGCGAACTAGCGCCACTGGACGTCCGTCGAAGAAAACGGCCGGAAACGGTTTCATTACGAACTGAACCCGTTTTCAGAGGTGCGTTTGATGGAAGAGGAAAGAGAGAGAGAGAATAGGAGAAATATACGAGAGACAGAAATATCTTCCAAGTCGGTTGGTATTTTCAATTCAACTGTTTCGAATCATGAAAATAGCACGGAACACAAAATATCCGGAGCTTTGGCTAGTCACAGGTGGGCAGGCGACAGATAAACAAATAATCAAACATTTCTACCAGAGGAAGAGTTGCAGGGTTGTAGGCCAAAGGATGGTTTTTGAAATTCGTAGGTACAACCGCGAAACAGGAGAGTTGTATTTACCATGGCTATATTAATTTATTTTTGTACCTAATTATGTGTCACCTTATAGGAACGGTCTAAAAATTCCAAAATAGCGAACCAACTAGCACAATGTAAAATAAAGATAAGCTCGCAGGTTATCGATCTTGGTGCGTTCTCAAGGGTCAGAACGTAAATGTTGAGATTTCTTGAGGGTATCGGCAGTACAAAATAACAATAAAATGTGAGAGCGAATTTCCCTTATTATTTGTGGCGGTTTTTCCCCATTCTACCTTATTTTTCGACTGTACACCTATCCATTTCAACGAAAGCTATAATCTTTAGATACGAGTAAGCTTTGATTACTTTACCTGCTATTAGAAGATTTTTGCTTCCTCAAAGCTGAAAGTAGGAACGCCTTATATTCGCGTTTTCTAAATTGTAGTTCAGTAATAGGGTTAAATGCCGAATAAATTATTATTTTCTTTACAGTTATTTACCCAGTTGTTTGGTATTCTCTAGTTGTCATTTCAACTACATTTTGCCATGTTTTTGTTTCTTGACTACGTCGAGATACGCAGTTCATCCACCCCACCTGTAAGCCTTCCTTCATTCCCCTGTCTTGATTCTACGCACTCCTTCTTATGAAAGGGTCAAATCCCTAAGGTTCATTCAATGATGGTGAAGTGGTAAGAAAAAGGGGCCACTGCGGAAGGTGAATGGGGGATGGTGGGACGGGGGAGGGGGGTGGCTTTATAATGAACGAGTTTCTTACTTAGCTCCTCCTCGCCTCATTTTCTTCTTCTCTTCCTCTTCTTCTCCTCGTCCTTCTAATGAAGAACGGAAATGACGCAAGAACTTCTTTGAATTCCGAAAGATGGTGGCGCTAGAAGCTGCGTTGATACGCGGAGCGACGCTTCCTGTCCTCTGCGTTTCATTTTTTGCAATAAACATTAAAACAGTACATGTAAAAGCAAGGGTTGAATTTGAGCTATCATTCATTCCACCCCATGATTTGTGCAAGAGGTCATAAAAATGTAACTGATATTGTCTTCTACCTATAGCATAATAATAATGGCCCTCCAAGGATTGAACTCCGATTGTATCACTTCTACCACCCTACAAAAGTGTGATATTGATAGTTATTCTGCCGGTTCAGTATAACTTTCTTATTGTTAGTTGGAAGATTGAACTGAAGTTGATTATTTGATGCTTATTTAGATAGAAGAAAGCAAAATCATTTCTACATTCTCAATCACTATGAGCTTAATAATACTATGGCCGCAATAAAGAATGTCACTTTGATTACTTTGGAGTTCGTTCACAGGGATTCAGAAAGATATCTCCACATTTCATGCTCCATAACTTGCTGTATGTTTAGCATTTCCGAACCTAATTATTGGATATTTTCCAAACCAAATTTGACATTTTCCAAACCAAATTGGACATTAATTTCCAAACAAATTGGACATTTTCAAAACTAAATTGGACAACTGGAGAAATTTGGAAAACTGGATCGATTTTGGACTTTTCATTCTAACCAGAGGTGATTCAGGGCTGATATGCACCCAAACATCTCAAAAGATCAGGCAAGAGCACTTACTGGCAAAACGCCATATTCCAAAAAAGTAGTATTTAACCACCTCGGAATTGGACTATTCGGGAAATTTCTATGCTTTTTGAACTCTCTAGTTGATGCTTTACAACATTCTGGGAAGAGGTCGCGATTTTATAGGTTCCGTTTGGTTGGAAAAATTAGGTGTTTTTTGACCGCCCATAAAGATTGGCCCATTGGACCAATGTCTGACTTTTTTTCTCTTAATCGAAGGGAAATGTAATGCTCTTCAATTTACTTCTGGGCAACTTTTTATGTAGGATGCGTCGTTTTCGAGCTACATGCGAAAGACTGAAACAAGTTCGAAAATTTCGAGGTTTTCTGGCTACATAAATTTGCCCCTCCCGGTTTTCCAGTTGCCTAACAATCCTGAAAAAGAAGAAAGCTGGACTACAATGAAAAAAATTACAAAATGTTTAATGTCTAATCTGATTAGGTAAATGTATTTGATTTGGAAAATGTACAATGTCTAATTTGATTAGGAAAACGTATTTGATTTGGAAAATGTCCAATTCGGTTTGAAAAATGTTCAATTAGGTTTGGAAAATGCTGTATAATGAGTTATGTGCAATTTTTTCACCTAACACCGCTACAGGTATTCTTCCTATCCATTATCCATATCAATTTTCACATAAACCAAACCGTTGGCTATCATTAGCGAAGCGACCCGCCGTCTAACTAGTTTTTATGCATTATCAAAATTAGGAACAGCTTCCAAAGTGCATTTGCACGTTCCACGTTAGTTCCCTCCCTCCCTCCCTT